>JARYGA010036117.1:0-64039 GCA_030545235.1 Helianthus tuberosus
TTATTGATTAAAAGTGTTACTATGCCTTAACAAACAAAGAAATACAACATAATTAACTAGTCTTGCATCTTTTATTGTCACTAAAGCCCAAGTCTGTCTATGTGTATCTTGAACATCTTATGCAACAGCTCCTGAAAAACACATGTGAAAATAGGTACGTCAGCATAAAAATGCCTGTGAGATACATAGGTTTTGTGAAAATAAGATTCATGACTTATGTTTGAGAAAATGTTTAGTCATGAACCTTGTTATTTGCTTTGTCTTTTAAATCATTTGAAAAACGATAAGATCAGATGATAAGTATAAATAAATGTAAGGTTAAATGAATAACCAAGTAAAATGTGTTTGCATAAGATAAGTTGTTTATAAATCAATGTCTTGTGAAAAGTATGTTATTTGTATGAAATGTTCTATGTCTCAAACTGAAATGATTCAAATAACGTTACGACATGTAATACCATACAAACACTTATATATAGGAAGTACCAGCGGCGTATCCACCATGCTTGTATCATATTACACACGCATCGTTACTTAATCACTTAATCAAACCAAACCAAACAATGTAAAATGTTCATGTCAAGATGTAAATCATGTCAAAATGTCTATGTCAAATATCCATGTCAAATGTCCATGTCAAATATCCATGTCAAATGTCTATGTCAAATATCCAAGTCAAATGTCTATGTCAAAATGTCATGTATGGCAAGTGAAAGGTCTCAACTAAACCATATGCACAAAAACAAAGTATTGAAGTAAAACTTGGTTTAAATCAAAGCTATGTTTTGTGTAAATGCATGATCAAATGTCAATCATGTTAAAATGTCTATGCCGAAATGTCTATGTCAAATGTCTATGTCAAAATGTCATGTATGGCAAGTGAAAGGTCTCAACTAAACCATATGCACAAAAACAAAGTATTGAAGTAAAACTTGGTTTAAATCAAAGCTATGTTTTGTGTAAATGCATGCAAATATTTAATATGAACATTTATGCGGTATTGTGAAAATGCATACATCCAAGCCTGGCGACTGTGGTGATAAACCCTTTAAACAAATTAAAGGTCTATCTGTCTTAATATCAACGAATTCGGTCATTCCTTTCATCCCCTTTCCCTGGGACGTCCGGAACGGGAGTTGTCAATTCCTATGGTACCACTACCTACTAACGAACGACGTAGCTAATGTTAATGAATGTATTGTTCCATTTAAACAAACCAAATGTCATACCAAAATGTAAGCATGTGATGAAAATGTACTAAGTATGCAACAATGAACATACATAGCATAAAATGTAATGTAAAATGATGTACTAAGTAATGCACACAATGGGCACACATAGCATGAAATGTAATGTAAAACGATGTACTAGTAATGCACACAATGGGCACACATAGCATGAAATGTAATGTAAAACGATGTACTAAGTACGCACTCAATGGGCATACATAGCATAAATTGTAATGAAATCATGTACTATAAATGTACTAATAAACATAGCAAGTATATGATGTGAAAACAGGAAAACATGAAAGTAACAAGTAGGCACATGTGTTTCACCCCAAAACGTTTGGAAAACAGTAAATGAGGGGTCTATGTACTCACTTGAGATTGCTCAGTTGTCAAAAGATAACCACCAAGTAATGCTATAGATCTCGGAATCAAACGGCACCTAATATAGGTAACTATGTTAATAAACCGGACCTAAATCGGAAGATTGGATAGAATGAGGTTTCGTAAACCAAACGAGTGTAGAGACTCGTGTCATTTGGTTTAACAAAGCCTACATACTAAATGAAACTTAACATAATTGTTTACGACTCATTACGACCCGTTTAGGAAGCTTATGCTACTTTAACGCGTCGTGCGCGTGAAACGCGTTCGGACCGCCTAACTAGTCCTATGACAAGTATTATATGCCTAAACATGTTACATAATCAGTTACGTGACAAAAGTTTAGGTTACATATGCTAAATTACCAATTATGTATGAAAAGGGTATTCTGGTAATTTACCTAAGGCATATAAACTACCTATCATACAACTACTTAAACGATGTGACCATAGGGTATAACCTCGGAAGGTTATTCCCTACCTACTATGGTCACCTACTGTGTTTGGTCGGATCCTAATGATCGACCAAACTGGGTCGGGTTCGAAGGTATAGGCGATTTATTAGATCGCCTACCCTACGACCCTAGACAACGTGGTAATCAGTAGGCATAGTCCCAAGGGACTATGACCATCGTGATTACAATCACGTTGTGAAGTTCAAACGAACTTCGCATTGACCATTACTGGTCAATGCTGAAAGTCAAACAAAGTTTGACTTCCTGACTCGAAAAGCAGTAAAAATAAGGAAAAGAACGAAAGAATACTTACGAAGGGTCCCCGAATGCTAACCTAGATCGAAATAGCTCAGGTATGAAACGAAGGTTCCAACTTAGAGCTTTCTTAATCAGATTTGTGGGTTTTTGGGGTTGAGGGTGGATGGGTATTTATAGTATTCGGTCCACCGTTAGGATCGTTTGTCGATTATCGTGCCTTAATCTCGTGCGTACACTTGTCACAAAGTTGTGGTGTCCAGAAAGTTGTTCTTATCCGCTGACTAGACGATAGGAAATGTGTGGACACGAATCAACCAGTTGCAACTTGCAACAAAAACAATGAATCTGGTCAGATCATGCAGTCGCGTAGCGCGACTGGCAAGCCTCTAGGGCTCGCGCTACGCGACACCCTCACCTGTTTCAGAAAAGTTTCAAAAGTTACAGGTATGGTCCCTGCACGTGTTTAAGGCCTTTTTCGATGCGTTTGAACCCCGTTAACCTCATTTCAAGGCTCTAAAATGAAGTTAAAGTATAGGGAACTCAAAACATACTCAAAAATATGCCGGATGATGGTTCGTTTGGTCGTACGAACGCGATGTTCGCTTAATTACGACGGAATGCGCATAAGCGCGAAAAACGATCCAAATGACGCGACGAATGGATTTTTCTTAAGGAGAACACTAAAATAAAATATAGTCATGCTTCCATAAATTTTTGGATGTCCGGATGTATTCAGAACGTAAGTTATGCGCGAAAATGCAAACTTGTGCACTTTTTGACACTTTTAGTCCCTGAATGTCCCAAAAGTTTATTTTAGCACTCCGAACCCCTCAAAGCCTATTTCTAAGCTATGTAAAGGATTTTTATGGTATGTTTAACTTATGGTCATGTTCCGGAATGTCTGTTACAGTTCAAATTGGCATACTTTCGCAATTTGTCAAGTTTAGTCCCTGTAAGCGAATTAACTTTGATTTCACCACACCAAACCTTCCAAAACTTATATCTAAGTTATGTAAAGGTTATTTTAGGTATGTTAAACCTATTTCACTATTCCGGAGTGTTTGTTGCATTAAACTGGTTATATTTACGCATTAGTGCGCGTATAACCTTCCAGAAAGCGATTTAGAGTTTGAAATCGAACAAGAATTGATATGTGCAAAATGATACACATATTTTTTTACAAATCCCAAGTATGAAATATAATATTTCATTGGTTTGGTATTTGTTTGATGGCCGTGAAGGCACAGGTGTTACAAGTTAGATAGCGCTATTTAGGTTTGACAAGCCTCACACCGTGCCGCAGAGGACGGGCGTGAACTAATGGATCTGGGCAGTAGTCAATGATGATAGACATTGACGTTAGGGCACCAACTTACTTCAGTCAGTGGTTGATATGGTAACAGGTCTAGTGGATAACATGGGGTAGCCCCCACTACTTATGGTTTGGGAAACAAGGATCTGGATAACTCTGGGTTTTTGAATGAACTTATGGTTTTTGGAACAACTATAAAATGGACAACCAACTGTGAACTCGCTCAACTTTTTTGTTGATTCGTTACTATATGCCTTGCAGGTCGTTAGGTGTTTAGTTAGAGCTTGCACGAGAAGGAGAGGTCGTTGTGGGACATGGACTGTTGAGTTCCATGTTAAACATTTGAACTTTAAAACTTATTTTTGGTTTTACATCTTATGCTTCCGCTGATATCTTGAACTTGGTTAAATTGTTTTGAACACCAATTATATTGTGTTTGGTTTTATCTTTATTATTATACATTGTTCAATATGATTGGTGGCTTGATCCTGGTCAGTCACGCCTCCTGCGGTGATACTCCGCTTGTGGATTTTGGGGGTGTGACAGATTGGTATCAGAGGCATTGGTTATAGTGAACTTGGTTTTAAAAAGAGAATAGCTTTTTGACAAAACCAGACTATAACCTGTACAGTGCTCAATGATCCACAACGACACTTCGCTCCACGTGCAAGGCTCAACATCTTAGGTAATATGGTTTGTGTTTGTATTGCCTACCCGTTAGCTTAAGTAGTGCATTTGATCATGATATGCTTAGTTAGCGTAACAACCATTGCTTGAAACCTTGTGTGCTTGCTCTCTTCTGTCATTCCACACTTCCGCACTTTCACGACACCCTTCTTACTTGTGTTACCTTCGATGTGAAGATCATGAGTGAACGCCTGAACTTGACTCAAGCCCAGCTAACGGCTCTAATCAACAAACGAGTTGCTGAGGCACTCGCAGCAGCCCCTGCAGGAGGTATAACCTGCCATTTCGACCTATCCTAGGATGTTTAGATCCTACTCTCGCGAACCAACTCTTGTGCTTAACCTTGTCTTTTCCTTCTCGCGCGAGAGGTCAACCTGCTCAGCCTCCCATGTGTACATTCAAAACTTTCATGGATTACCGACCCAGTACCTTCAACGGCATAGAAGGAGCTGTAGGTCTTCTCCACTACTTCGAGAAGATCGAATCCATTTTTGAGATGTGTGAATGCCCTGAGGCTCGTAGGGTGAAATTTGCTACTGGAACACTCGAAGGTGCTGCGTTAACTTGGTGGAACGCACAGGTTCAAATGCTAGGGTTGGTAACTGCTAATGCCACCCCATGGAACAACTTCAAAGATCTAATCAAGGAGGAGTACTATCATCGCGACGACATTCACAAGCTAGAGGTGGAATTTTACAATCTGAAGATGACAGGGTCTGAAATCGAAGCGTATACGAAAAGATCGAACGAATTGGCTGTATTGTGCCCTACTATGGTGGATCCTCCTATCAAACGTATCGAGATGTACCTCAAGGGTCTAGTGCCAGAGATTCAGAGCCATGTGATTGCGACTAACCTTGGTACCATCCAGCAAGTCATTCGATAATCCCATCGCCTCACTGATCAGGAAGTTTAGCAGAACAAGCTGCCTAAACGTATTAGTGCTACTACCACTACTTCAGATGCTCCTAGCGAAAAAAAGAATAAATGGGATGGAAATTCAAGCAAAGGTTCTACTTATGTTCAGTCTCAGCAGTGGAGAACTGACGACTACAAGAGCCCCGGTCAGCAGTCTTCTGGGAATCTGGGTCAGAGTAGGTACAAGGGAAGTCACCCCAAATGCAATCGTTGTGGCTTTCACCACAGCGGACCGTGCACTATGGGCAACTATCAGAGATGTAACAAACATGGTCATGCGGCCAAGGATTGCAGGAGCCTCTATCCTGCGAATCAGTGACGACAGCAACAACAGCAGACTCCACAGAACCAGTAGCAGCAGCAACAGCAACAGAGGGGTAACAACAAGGGATGTTTTCAGTGTGGTGCTGAAGGCCAATTCAAGAAAGACTGTCCTCAGCTGAACCAGAATCAGAACAACCACAACAACAACCAGGGAAATGGAAACAATGGGGGTGACAATAATGGCAATGGTGCCAAGGGACGTGTTTTCGTGATTGGTCAGGGTGAAGCGAGGAATGATCCCAATGTTGTGACGGGTAAGTTTCTACTGGATGACTTCTTTGTTACTGTTTTATTTGATTCGGGTGCCGATACTAGTTACGTGTCCTTAAAAGTTAGTCAGATGCTTAAGCGTACCCCAACACTTTTGAACACCAAGCATGTCGTATAACTAGCAAACGGTAAAAATCTTGAGGCCACACACATAGTTAAGGGTTGTAATCTTGTTCTTGCTGATCAGACTTTCCCTATCGACCTTGTCCCAATCGTTCTTGGTAGTTTCGACGTCGTCATTGGGATGGATTGGTTATCTCAATATCAAGCTGAAATTCTTTGCAAGGAGAAAATTGTCCGCATCCCTCGTTTTGGTGGAGAACCTCTCATGATTCGTGGTGACAAGAGTGGTGTAGTAGTAGGCATCATATCTTTCCTTAAGGCCCAGAAATGCTTACGAAAGGGCCACACAGCTATTCTAGCCCTCGTTACTGACACCTCAACGAAAGAGAAGAAGATAGAAGACATCCATGTCGTGCGCGATTTTCCTAGGGTATTTCCTTAGGAATTATCTGGTCTTCCGCCTCATCGTCAGGTCAAGTTTCAAATTGAGCTAGCCCCTGGAGCAGCGCCCATAGCTCGTGCACCTTATCGTTTAGCCCCATCAGAACTGGAGGAACTATCTACGCAACTGCAAGAAATCTTGGACAAGGGTTTCATTCGTCCTAGCTCTTCTCCCTGGGGAGCTCCAGTCTTGTTTGTGAAGAAGAAGGACGGTACCTTACGAATGTGTATTGAATACCTCGAACTCAACAAGGTTACCGTGAAGAATCATTATCCTCTTCCTCGTATTGATGACTTGTTCGACCAGTTGCAAGGGTCGAGCTTCTACTCAAAGATTGATCTGAGATCGGGCTATCATCAACTGAGAGTCCGAGACGAGGACATCTCTAAGACATCATTCAGGACTCGTTACGGCCATTACGAGTTTCTGGTCATGCCTTTTGGGTTGACGAACGCACCTGCGGTCTTCATGGATCTTATGAACTGAGTGTGCAAACCCAACCTGGATAAGTTCGTTATTGTTTTCATCGACGACATCCTGATCTATTCTAAGAGTCAGGAGGAACACGGGCATCATCTGTGACTTATTTTAGAACTTCTTCGAGCAGAGCAGCTGCATGCTAAGTTTTCAAAATGCGACTTTTGGCTTCGTGAAATCCATTTCCTAGGCCACGTGGTAAATGAGGATGGGATTCATGTGGATCCATCCAAGGTAGACTCAATCAGGAACTGGCCTGCACCTCGTACGCCAACTGAAATCCACCAATTCTTGGGTTTGGCGGGTTACTACAGAAGATTTATCAAGGATTTCTCAAAGATTGTGCAACCTCTCACTTCACTAACTCAGAAGGGTGTCACCTATCGTTGGGGTGATGCACAGGATTCCGCATTTCAACACTTAAAGGAGAGACTTTGTAGCACACCTATTCTCTCGTTACCTGAAGGCACAGACGATTTCGTGGTTTATTGTGACGCGTCAATTCAAGGACTTGGTTATGTGTTGATGCAACGTGAAAAAGTCATTGCTTACGCATCACGACAACTTAAAGTTCACGAAAAGAACACACTACTCACGACTTGGAGTTGGGAGCAGTGGTGTTTCCTCTTAAGATATGGAGACATTACTTGTACGGTACCCAATGCACCATCTACACCGATCACAAGAGTCTCCAGGATATCTTCAACCAGAAGGAGTTGAACATGCGACAACGTCGATGGATCAAACTCTTTAACGACTACGAATGCACAATCAAGTACCATCCAGGCAAAGCCAATGTTGTGGCTGACGCCCTCAGTTGAAAGGAAACCAAACCTAAGCGTGTACGTGCGTTACAGCTTACCATTCACTCTAGTCTTCCCGCTCAAATTCGTGATGCTCGGGTTGAAGCATTGAAAGAAGAGAACATCAGGGCTGAGTCCCTGTGAGGATCGAAGAAACGGTTAGAACAAAAGGAAGACGGCGCTTACTACATGGCAGGGCGCATCTGGGTTCCGTTTTATGGTAATCTACATGAGCTTGTGATGGATGAAGCACACAAGTCTCGTTACTCGGTACATCCTGGTTCGGATAAGATATACCACGATCTCAAGACTACATATTGGTGGCCCCACATGAAAGCTAATATAGCGGCCTATGTCAGTAAATGTTTGACATGTGCTAGGGTCAAGTTCGAATACCAGAAACTATCAGGCCTACTTCAGCAACCAGAGATCCCGACATGGAAATGAGAGCAAATTTCAATGGACTTTGTTACTGGCCTACCTAGATCTCAACAAGGAAACGATACCATTTGGGTGATCGTGGATCGACTGACCAAGTCTGCACATTTTCTGGCTATCAAGGAAATGGATAAGTTTTCTACTTTAGCAGACGTTTACCTGAAGGAAGTACTTTCGAGGCACGGGGTGCCAACCTCCATCATTTTTGATCGTGACTCACGTTTTACATCCAAATTGTGGCAAGGGATGCACAAATTCTTTGGCTCACGTTTAGACATGAGCACAGCATATCATCCTCAGACGGATGGGCAGTCGGAACGCACCATCCAAACCCTTGAAGACATGCTTCGAGCATGTGTAATCGACTTTGGTAACGGCTGGGAAAGGCACCTACCTGTGGTAGAGTTTTCGTGTCACACCCCTAAAATCCACATGCGGAGTACCACCGCTTGGAGGCGTGACTAACCAGGATCTTAGTCACCAATCACATTGAACTCACGAGTATATTTAAATAAAACTTTCATTTATTAACAATAGTGTTACAATGTTACAATATTTCACAGTTTACAGCGGAAGCATATTTAATTCGTTAAGTGTTTATTAACCACATGTACAAGCTCTTAGTCTTGTGTTGCGTTTCCATGTAACTCGACCCATGACCACTCCAGCTTCCCAGACAGCAAGTTCCAATGTTATACACCTAAAGGCCTGCAAGGCATGTAACAACGAGTCAACAACAAAGTTGAGCGAGTTCACAGTTGGTTGTTTAGTTATAGTGTTCGTAAATCATATGTTTATTTCGTAAACCATGTACTGTATTAATATGTATCGCGGTTTCCCAAACGTGTTTGCGATGATTAGTGGGGGCTTCCCATGTGTATCGTATTAATCCGTATCGCGGTTTCCCAAACATGTTTGCGATGATTAGTGGGGGCTTCCCATGTGTATTATTTGACTAGTCGTATCCGTATGTGCCCTTCTTGATCCAAGGACCGTAGCAAGTATGAGTGTACGTAGGTTTTACGTACGTGCCCTTCAATCCGAGGACAGTAGTAGGTATGAGTGAACGTAGGTTTTACGTACGTGCCCTTCAATCCGAGGACAGTAGTAGGTATGAGTGTACGTAGGTTTTACGTATGTGCCCTTCAATTCGAGGACAATAGTAAGTAGTTTAATAGTAATGATAGTACGAGTAATTATTCAATCCCATTCCCAACCCACTGGGAATCCCATGCCTTAGGAGTGTGAACTCACCTTTGATTTGCTCGGTAGGATTATCTACCTGTCAACACTTGATTACTCACGTCCTATCATGGTTACCAGTAGTAATCAGTTTTATGTGCAAATGAACCATATATTTCATTTAAAATTTGTTCACATATCACACACACTTACTGTACATGTAACATGTAGTTCAAGTCACACAGTCAATTTAGCAATACAAGAATACCATATTAATCATGTTAATAATTACACTTCATTTTTGCACTCATCACAGCCACTCATCGGCCCATAATCCATTTTTACAGTCCACTGTTAATACTCATTTAGTACTTTACGTCATACCAGCCCACTAAATTTCGGCCCACACTAGCAACACATAAATTTGTAAATAAATCATGCACACCTATCATATGTTTATGTAGAACTAGGTAAGTTATACACATTATAACATTTGAATGTGGAATATTAAATTCCCTAACCCCATTGCATGGTCCGATCCCAATGAGCTAATCCAGTAAATATTAGAAATCCTTCTAATATATAATGATCCAACTATCGGGTATGCTTTCTGCCCAGGTATTCGATCCATGTTACCATGTGAAGCCTATGCTTCATCGGATCCAATTACCCCCTCCCTGGCCCAACCGTTTCATCTCATTATAACATGGTTTCATATTTCCAGATCTATCCCAACACAATTAATTTCCATTTTGCTAAGCCTATCTTGATCCCTGATTAATATCTATATTCTGTTACATTTAGATTAATAACCTAATGAGTGAAGCACCAAGAATCATTTAATATTAATCATGCTCGCAAATTATAACCACACAACAAATATTCTTCAATCCAATTACATCTAATTTATTACCCAAGAATCGCTCATTATGGCAATACTAACAGTTTCGATACCCAACAATGATATGGGTCCAGCCGACATCTAAGCATTAACATCAAGTCGATTCATCAAGAAACCATGTTCCAGTTAACATTTATCAATACTAACCCTAACAAGTCGCACAATAACATTTAATAATTACTGAGTTCTACGTATTAAAACATCACGGTTCTCATTCATCGAGCAACATACTCACATGATCACAATCAACAGTCGATCGCTCCCATATCAATACTAAATCAGGAATCACAAAACAGTTAAGTGCTTAACACGGAGTAATAACTTTAACAATCAAGACTATACATAAACATTGTCATCAACTAGCAATTAACAATAGCTTTAACAATCAAGATTTACTAACCAATGATTAGATGGAACTAGATTATGTTTCGAGAGGTCTCTTCTGCCGTACTCAACTATAGAGATGTTTAGGGTTAGCGACCAGTGGAGATGTGAGGCCTAGTATAATATTTACGTAAATATAAGAAGGGTATAATCAGATTTGGGCCACTAATTCGCTCAATGGGTTTGGGCCGAGAGATACAAGGGGAAATCGAGGGATTAGACTGGGTGTTACAACACAATGGGTTTGGTAAAAGGGTTTGGTTTGGGCAATACAACAACAACCGGCCCAGCCAACATCAACAACAACCGGCCCAGTCAACAGGCCCAAATCTAATCGTGGTCGGTAGTGTGGCCCAATACATGACATATAACAGAGTTACCACAGCTTAACGGAGTTAAGGTCATAAGATTAAGACGTAACTGACCTTGAAAGTTCGGGTTGTCACATCATCCCCAACTTGAAAGAAATTTCGTCCCGAAATTTAGCACGTAGTTACTGAGGAAGCTAGTTATGTTGCGTGTTTTTCCTGGTTTTTCCTGGGGTGTCACATCATTCCCCTGTTGGTTTGGAATTTCGTCCCGAAATTCCATAGTAGCTTCAGTCTCAGTAGTGGTTGCACTTTTCTCGAAAAACTGGGGATAATTGAGTTTCATTTGGTCTTCTCGTTCCCAGGTAAACTCTGGGCCACGACGGGAGTTCCAACGAACTCGAACAAGAGGTATTCTGGTGCGCTTGAGGACCTTAACGTCTCGGTCAAAAATCTCTACAGGTTCTTTGACGAATCTCAGCTGATCGTCGATTGTGAGTTCCTTGAGAGGAACTATGAGGGTCTCATCTGACAGACACTTCTTTAGATTTGACACGTGGAATATGTTGTGAACTCCACTGAGTTCTTCGGGTAGGTTCAGTTTGTAGGCCACCTCGCCTATTTTCTCTGTGATTTCGAAAGGTCCGACATATCGTGGGTTCGTTTACCAAAACGAACTGCACCTTCCCAAGGTGAGACTTTGAGTAGCACTCGATCCCCAACCTGGAACTCGAGTGGTTTCCTGCGCTTATCAGCGTAGCTTTTCTGACGGTCACGAGCTGCCGCCATTCGTTTTCGAATCTGAGCAATCTTCTCGGTTGTAACAACTACAAGTTCTGGGCTAGTGATTTGGTCGTCGCCAACCTCTGCCCAACAGAGAGGCGATCGACATTTACGTATGTACAATGCCTCAAGCGAAACAGCTTGGATGCTGGTGTGGTAGTTGTTGTCATTCGAAATCTCCACTAAAGGGAGGTGTCTTCTCCATCCGTTGCCAAAGTCGATTTCATGTGCTCGAAGCATGTCTTCAAGAGTTTGGATGGTGCGTTCAGTCTGCCCATCTGTCTGTGGATGATATACTGTGCTCATGCCTAGGCGCGAGCCAAAGGATTTGTGCACCGCTTGCCACAAATCAGATGAAAATCGTGGGTTGCGGTTAGAGGTAGTGAAGGTTGGCACCCCGTGCCTAGCAACCGCTTCCTTCAGGTAGATGACTGCAAATGTAGGGAACTTATCCATTTCTTAGCTGGCTAGAAAGTGTGCTGGTTACCCAAGACAATCAATGAGCATCCAGGTGGTATTGTTTTCGTTTCGAGTTGTAAGTAGACTATCGACCAAATCCATGGCAGTCTGTTTGTTTTATGCGAGTGTTGCTGGTTGCTGATGCTACACCTTGACTTTCCACAAGTCGATCCATCATTCACATACTTGGCTAGATGAGCTTTCATGTCCAATTACCATTACAGGGTATGTAAATCCTAACGCCTCTCATCAAAACCCAAACGGCTAGAATGTCAACACTGGTGTGCTTGCTCAACTCAAGTTCCCTTCAGTTGCCGTCTAATGAGTCCCGCATTCGTTTCTATTAGGTAGCGAGTATCGTCCGACTTGTCAAAGGTTGCTTCTCCATGCCCCGCATGGTTTCGACTTGAAGATTCCTCTTCCTTCAGTTCTCTAGTTTGAACAGAGCGAGTCTGATTCTGGTAAGTTAGAGTCGATAGCGAGTTGCAGAGCTCGTGCACGTTCAAATTTCATAGTTGTAATCATCCCAAAGTTTCCTCCAGTGATGCCATTAACTGAATTAGTTTTGTCGAAGTCAGGGTACATGGGAGGCCCTTGCGATCAGTCTAAATAACACATATGGTACCGTCCAAGTAGTGCATCCATCTAAAATCTCAAGGCCACGGTTTTCTCCGCCAGTTGTGTGTCGTGCAGTTTCCCCTTTGTAGTTCCATCACGTAAATCATCATTCTCTCGTGTTGCGTCGGTGTGCTGCTAGGACTCTGGTTCAGACCATAAGGATATACCACTGAATCACCCGCATCCTCAGGTGTAAACGTTGCTTAGTGCATTGCAGAGTCAGGATTCGAAAGCTGAAAGGACGTCCTCCTGTACCGTCTTTCACGAACACAGCACCCTGCTGTGCTAGAGAGGTTTAACCTGTGCGACCTTTGAAAATCCCGTGATTTATCTGCGATAGTATCAAGTGAGACCAAGAAATTGCTGTGTCCACGAAGGACTCTTTGGTGTTGATCAGTTTTCCAACCAAGACAGATCTTAGCAGGATCCACGTGCATCCCTACTTCGCTGATTATATATCCAAAAGATACCTCTCCATCCCAGAAGTTCTTAGCAGGATCCACGGATCTGAGCGGTGAAACTCCTCCCTCAGAAGTTCTAACAATAAGATATAAATGCCGCCCATGGCGTTCCATTCTCCTGGTCAGGATTCAAAGTGTTGTCAACAAATGCGGTCGATTTATGTGATCCCTGAAGCCGCTGGTGTGTTGATCAACTCAATGATCATGGTGCATGACTTTGCAATGGCTGCATTACGACGGGTTGTCAATACGTGGTCGAGGCAAATGGTTCTTCTCTGTCACCTTGTTGAGTATAGTGAGGGCTCCATAAAGCGAAAACTAGATTCGATGAAACTCATGTTCAATAATTCCTGAAGTTGATTAGGCAGTTTCTGCAACCTTCCTGGGGTAAGATAATAAGATGTACTAGCAACAAGGGCTACTTCTGGCATGATACGGATCTGATATCCCACCTGACTATGTGTAGATAAACCTGACAGTTCTTCTGGTAACACTTAGGGAGAAATCACGAATAATTGGTGGATCCTCGATCCTCTTTTCCTTAGCCTTGACATCAGTATCGAGTGTTGACATTGTGGGGTAATCCTTCCGTAGACACTCCTGGCCTTTCTTGCTGAAATGAAGCTAACCATTGTGCCACTCTGGTGCGTTTGAACAGATAATGATCCTCCACGAGGGAGAGGGTTACGTAGAATTGTCCCCTCACAGGGCACACCTATCAAGAATAACAGTAGAAGGTCGGTGTCGAACACTTGTCCCACAAGGTCGTGCTTGCATCCCAACGATCATATGAGGTTTTCGTTAGCTTGCCACCAGCCGACTCCACAACAGGTTCAAACTCCTATAAGCATCCAGGTCAAACGGAACAGAGACGAAACGTATTGCTACTCCTACTAGCTACCATGGTGTTAAAGTCCTGACGTCGTCCATGCCAAATCTAAATGCCTCTTCCAAGAGTATCATTCCTGGTGTTGTTGTTTTCATTACTAGGATTTCAAGTGTTGTCGTTGTTCCTTTGATCGTCGACCTCTTAACTTAACTACGGCCAAACCATGTTGCAGGCACCTTTATTTCCTTACAAAAAGCTAGGGTTACGAGCACCTTGTTGTCGTTGTGACTGCTACCCCCCAATGTCGTTGCTCGAAACGAAGCCCTACTATTCTTCACCATCATAGTTCATCTATTTCAAATCCCGAGCCACGTCCTAAAGCGCTACTCACTGCGCTGGCAGTTACGCATACCACACTAAGGTCAATTATCATCACTTATTCCTCGATTGATTCGTAAAAGTTGACTCCCATGGGTCGCTGACAAAGGTTAAGGATTCGATTGAAGTCAATTCGCTGGTGTTCATTGCCGGTAATCAGGGTCGTCAAAGTACTGAGGTCGGTAAAGTGCTACGCTCATCCTCCTGTCCATCGATGTTGCAAGTGGTTCAAGTAATGCAAAATATGTTACGGGAGTGTTGTAGAAGTAATCGCACTTCAGAATCTGAGGCGTCAATACGTTAAGTTCCAGCAAATGAAGAAAGGTGAGAAAGGTATCGATCAATCATTCGATGCTGCGACATCCAACACATGGACATTCGTATAAGCACCTAACATTCTACACGATTCGCTGAGCTCAGAGGGGTGTTCAGGTAACACTCGATAGCATCGAGTTTCGAAAGGATCCAAAGATAAATGAAAAGTTTACGCTTGAGTTTGAGTAGGGGACAATTACTGCTATGACCCCTATAGGTTTGTTATGTTTCTCATTGATCCAATAACGGGACGGAACCCCTTTTCCACTTGTTAAGCCTCACTGGGACTCACATGCACCCCACATTATTATTATGTGTGCACCCACAATAATATTGTGATTTGCATGTTCATCTCAGCTCCTCTTAACTCATGTTAAATGGTTCCCCAAACTCGAGTAGCATTCAAAGGGTATTACGAAGCGTAAGTCTTGAAGGTTTAGGGAATTACCACCCTATCAGTCTCATAATACGTGTAAGTGTACATGAATTCATATTGTTTGTGCTAAACGTGCAATCACATGCAATATCGTATGTAGGTGTTCACTAGTTATGTAGTACAATGAGTATATGAGAGACGAACCTTGCAATCTGGAGCTGAGTGTCATGGTCGTATTCACGTCTTTAGAACTGTCCGGTTATAGTCTGGTTTTACAAAACATTTTTCCCTTTTTAAATAAAACCAAGTTCACTATAACCAATGGCTCTGATACCAATCTGTCACACCCCCAAAATCCACATGCGGAGTACCACCGCTTGGAGGCGTGACTGACCAGGATCTTAGTCACCAATCACATTGAACTCACGAGTATATTTAAATAAAACTTTCATTTATTAACAATAGTGTTACAACGTTACAATATTTCACAGTTTACAGCGGAAGCATATTTAATTCGTTAAGTGTTTATTAACCACATGTACAAGCTCTTAGTCTTGTGTTGCGTTTCCATGTAACTCGACCCATGACCACTCCAGCTTCCCAGACAGCAAGTTCCAATGTTATACACCTAAAGGCCTGCAAGGCATGTAACAACGAGTCAACAACAAAGTTGAGCGAGTTCACTGTTGGTTGTTTAGTTATAGTGTTCGTAAATCATATGTTTATTTCATAAACCATGTACTGTATTAATCTGTATCGCGGTTTCCTAAACGTGTTTATGATGATTAGTGGGGGCTTCCCATGTGTATCGTATTAATCCGTATCGCGGTTTCCCAAACATGTTTGCGATGATTAGTGGGGGCTTCCCATGTGTATTATTTGACTAGTCGTATTCGTACGTGCCCTTCTCTTCTCTTCTCTCTTGTTCCACGGCAGCCCCATCCCCATAACTCGAAGCCTTACTTCCTTTGCAACGTGATCTTCTTTGCCTTGTAACACATCGCTCCCTTCCGGTTAGTGTTTTTGTTATTGTTTTTGTTTGATTATATGATCTTTAATGTGTTGTTATGTTAGACTAGGGTTTCATGTTAGAAGGTATGCTAATAAATAGTAATCATGAACATGGTTTCCAAAATACAATGAAACTATTCTTGTTAATGGATGTTATAATGACCTTGATTGAATGTGTGGTCTATTGGTTTTGATTGATAAGAAGAATAATATGATATGCAAGTATGTTTCGATCTAAATCATATAATGATGATATGGTTAGTTGCATGATGGGTTAGGATTTAAGTGTTAATCCTATAGTTGATCCAATGATAGTGATGATGAGTTGTTGTTATGAATAAATAATTTTAGGGTTCATATGAATTAATTGATGAGATCTTGTTTGATCGAATAAAGGGGTAATTAGAAACTGTTAATTTGTTTGATTGGGTCGCATAAATGGAAATAATGAAACTGTTGCCATGATTCACGAAAACAATAATGGATCGCACAAGTCCCCATTGATCGCACAAGATCAGATCACATAAGATCTGATCTGATCGCACAAGTCCCTTAGTCGCACAAGATTTGGTGCAACTGTTTAAGTACATTGTACAAACTGCATATCGCACAAGACAAGTGGATCGCACAAGGTGGTGCCGATCGCACAAGTCTTGGGCCACATACATCTGTTGAACTTTATTATGCCGTTGGGCCTTAAAGCCCAAAACCCAGTCGCACAAGATGTCCCGGGTCGCACAAGGCCAAATGGACCGCACAAGTTGAATCATGTTTATTTGTCTGGGCCGTATGCATGTGGATTGCTTATGTTATTTGGGTCGGGTATGTTTTGAGTCGCACAACCTATTGTGAGTAGCACAAGTTGTGCTGGAAGCACAACAGGTTGGGCCGGATACTATTGGGCTTCAATTAGTGAATCGCACAGGGCTGTTGGGCCATTAAACTTGTAGAGCCCAATCATTTGAGTCGCACAAGTTCGGATATGATATTTACTGGACTATTGACGTGTTGAATCTGGTTTCCATGATCATTACGTGTTGTAACTTGTTAGTTTATGTGTAAAACTTATGTGCACTACTTGAACCTAGACCTGACTTGTATGGCAACCATGTTAGGACGTGGTTGACCACATATAGCTCAAGTGACCTTTTCGTGTATCTGCCGAGCTAACCTAAGGTGAGTTCACACTTTCTACAAGGCATGGGATTCCCGGTGGTTGGGAATGGGTAAAGGATTTAAACGGAAACTGCAGACCTCCTGGTTTGGAACACGTACCACATACTCTTTATTGAAGGGTGATAACATGTACTAAGGATTTGATCGGAACCTGCGTGATCTCCTGCTTTGGGGACATGTACCACATCCTATTTATTGAAGGGTGATAACATTGATACTAGACCAAAATCTCTATCATGAAGTCCCTCATTTTTATATCGACTTAATCGTCGGGCCAATGTCGAGCGGGTCATTAGTTAGATAGCGCTATTTAGGTTTGACAAGCCTCACACCGTGCCGCAGAGGACGGGCGTGAACTAAGGGATCTGAGCAGTAGTCAATGACGATAGACATTGACGTTAGGGCACCAACTTACTTCAGTCAGTGGTCGATATGGTAACGGGTCTAGTGGATAACATGGGGTAGCCCCCACTACTTATGGTTTGGGAAACAAGGAACTGGAGAACTCTGGGTTTTTGAATGAACTTATGGTTTTTGGAACAACTTTAAAATGGACAACCAACTGTGAACTCGCTCAACTTTGTTGTTGTTTCGTTACTATATGCCCTGCAGGTCGTTAGGTGTTCACTTGGAGCTTGCACGAGAAGGAGAGGTCGTTGTGGGACATGGACTGTTGAGTTCCGTGTTAAACATTTGAACTTTAAAACCTGTGTTTTTGGTTTTACACCTTATGCTTCCACTGATATCTTGAACTTGGTTAAATTGTTTTGAACACCAATTGTATTGTGGTTGGTTTTATCTTTATTATTATACATTGTTCAATATGATTGGTGGCTTGATCCTGGTCAGTCACGCCTCCTGCGGTGATACTCCGCTTGTGGATTTTGGGGGTGTGACAATGAAGACCATTGGACATTGTTTTGTTGGAAGATTATATGAAAACCCACAAGTTCATTTTCCTTATCATTTCATTCAAAATTTTCACTCCATCTTCCTCCTACTCTCTTCTCTACTCTCGGCCACACCCACTCTCCATACCATCACCATTTTCTTGCAACTTTCAAGCTATTCCAAGGGTGTCACAAGGTGTATGAAGATGATCTAAGAAGGCTACAAGAAAAAGAAGTGGGAGGCCCTTCACTAGGAGCTTTTATCCAACAAATCTTCTTCATTCTTCTTCTTCTTGTGTTCTTTGCCACTTCCCTAGCCACAAGAGCTAGTGGTAAGTCTCTTACACTCATTTTTACTTCATGTTCATGCTATGTACAAGTTACATAATCTAAGAAACCAAACTTTCAAAGATGAAAATATGAAAATCTAACATAACCATGATGAAAACAAGTTGTTATGAAGTTGTTTGATGTATGATATGAAGTTGGAAACATTGATCTTGTGTTTTTAGTTAGATCCACCATGTGTATGTCACACCATGACTTTTAGGGAAGCGCTTGATGTGTGACTTGTTCAATATCATTGCATTCAATTATAATAAACAACTATATGATTAAAACATGATGTTCATCCGTTCATAAAGTTTCAAAACATTACAAACACCATTCATTTAAGTTTCAAATAACACAACCTCTGATTAAGTTACAAACCAACAAAAGTGGATGACATCTAAACTTGAAATCTACATCCCGAAACAACACCAGCTCCCAAGATCCAACTTGTTTCCTGAAATACATGTAATTTTGTAAACATCAACAAAGGTTGAGCGAGTTCATGCGTTTTGTGTGAGTACTGATAAACTTGTAAACATTTGAGAGACTCCTTTGAAAACAGGTATGGAAAGCGTCTATGAAAAGATCAATTAATGTTTTGCAAGGACATTAATGTATGTGACAACATAGGGAGTACTCAATCTGAGTAGACTATTGTCTGTGTCGAATCCGCTCGACTGTGTCGAATCCCCTCGACTGAGTCAAATCACCTTGACTGTGTCATATCCCCTTGACTGTATTATATTACCTTGACTGTGTCAAATCCCCTTAACCTTTGCCGAATCACCTCGACTGGGACACAACAACACTCTAAGTGGTCACATAGGGACCATGAGTGGGGCTCGGCCGTACCCATTAGATCTAACCCTTGTCCATGATTCTTATGAGAGTTATTGGTATTTCAGTTTTCAACCTATGCTCACATGATCTAATAGTTCATTTCATAGATAAATCATACCATTGAAACATATGTAAACATGTATTTCACCCCCGAGAGTTATAAATCCGAAAACAGTTAAGAGAAAAGGGGGACATGAACTCACAAGTTTGCATCCAGCTGTCTCTTATACTCAAAGGTCCTCCTACGAGTCGTACAACTACCTACACAGGTGCCATGTTTTATTAGACATTTAGGTCGTGTAACGACTTTTAGTCTTAGTTGTTTGTTAAGACTTAGTATCCTTTGAGTTACGTCTTTGATGTACAATGTAGAATTCCAAAGTATATAATTATTAGCTTAAAATAATAGTATTTTAACTTAAATTATATTTATCTAATTATTTGGAATGTTGTTAAAACAATATATTTTTAAATTGGTTTATTATGTATTTCCACATTTGTATTTTCCCAAGCATGGGTGTACGTGTACTTGTGTATTGTTTGACTTGTGTATTTTGCCAAGTATTGGTGGTGTATTCCGGTGTGTATTTGTACATACGAGAATACGTATTTTCTTGTATTCCTTAAGTATTTCATACTCCATCTTTGTATTAAACTTTTCGGAATATTTTTAATCAACTAAAAATCACCAATTTGTATTCTTAAGATATATGTATTTTAAGAAAACTTTTATAGAAAATTATCCATAAATCTTCCTTGGCAAAAATAATTATACTTTTATATAAACCTCAAAAATAATATATTTTCAAGATTAACTTAGAAAATATTCATAATTTCATTTTTCACCCAAAATAATATATTCTTAATTTGTTTAAGAAAATATGTATTTTCTTTAAAAATAATATGTCTTCTAATTGTTCAAGAAAATATATATATTTCTCTCTACTCAAAATAATATATTTTCTACTTGGTAAAATATGATATATCTTGTAATACTTGTAAAAATCATATTTTCCGTTTCTTTGATTTTCAAAATACCGTTTAACTTATTTTTCGAAGTATATATATAAATTTAATTCCGGAATATATACACACACACACACACACACACATATATATATATATAGTCCGTAGTCCTTGTTCGGTTTATCAAGTATTCGGGTATAACTTATATATTTGTTTTCTTGGAATCTTTGGTAACATTTTGTATTATAATCTTGGTGTTTTGGTAAGTTATATTATTTTCAATTCCTAAAATAATATAACTAATACACATAATATATAAGTAATCACACAAATTGTGACATCTAAATATATATTTTCCTAAATATATACTTAGTCACTTTTATTTATCAAAAATCAACCTCCAATGTTTGTAATTTTCTTAACAAAAATTATGGCAAGTTTTTATATGAAAACCATGTTCAAAATTTACTTGTAAACACTTGTTTAAAAATATTTTTCTAAGTGTTTAAATTCTACAAAAAATTTGCCATAGTTTCCCCTTAAAAATGGAGGTTTCCATGCTTTAAAAGCATATCATTTTCTTTTAAAATCATCATCAATCATTAACTATTCTTTTAAGACTTACCATGAGCCAAAATCATGGAATTTACACTACATCATGAACTTGAAACTACAAAAATTTGTAGTAACTTAGTATGTTGTTAAGTAAGTTTAGTTACCCTTAAAAATATGGTTATTTGTTTGTAAATCCCTTTCTTGTGAAATCTAGTCTTTGACAACTTGTATGAACATTTTCCAAAAATATTTCTTCTTGTATTTCTCTTGTTAACAACATGTTTCTATCCTTGATTTAACACTAAAAACATGATTAGTTTCCTTAAAAATCATGATCACATTAATCTTGTAAATAACTTTGGTTTCTTGAGAAAATTATTTTTGTAATCATCCATTTACAAGTCTTATAACATGTATCCATCTTCATCATGCTCAAAAACATCTTCATTTTCAAGTTCATGTTGAAAATAAAGGATGATCATTTTGTTTTTCACAAGATTCATGCTCTCACTTGCTAGATCACGTGTTTAAACATAATCACAAGAAATCAACAATCAAGATTCATACATAAACTAAATCAACATAGATTCTTATATTTTTAAGCTTTATGTTAAAGATTATCTTCTTGTTTCTTTATAATCTTTATGTTTAACAACTTACATAATCTTTTAACCAACAAAATAAGAAGTAAAAACAAGTTACAAGAGGCTTATTACTAGCACAAGGGCTAGGGAAGAAATCAAGATGATGAAGATGATAAACAAGGTGGATAAAAGCTCTAGAGAATGGTCCTTCAAGCTCTAATGCCTTCAAGCTCCTTAACTTAGCTCCTAGCACATTAGATTCACCTTAGAATGGTTGTTAATGGAGTGAAAATGATGGTGGTGTGGTGGTGGGTGTCACACCCAGAAATATCAGAGCATTGGCGTGACTGGACTGGTATCTTCATTGCACAGCGGAAGCAAATAAGCTAAGACTTTTAGTAATTGAACGCCCACTAAGTACTCGACTCCAGATGGTTCTCCTATTCCAACCGTTCCATAATTTCTGAAAAGTAACCTGAGAAAGAAACATGCGAAAAAGTCAAAATAAAGTTGAGCGAGTTCATAGTTTGTTTGTAAAAGATTTGAAATAAATCTCTTTGAATAACCGGTTTTTGAAGTATTGTTGTGAAAACGAATTTAAAATCATTTTCATATATAAAACAAGTTTTCATGTGTACCCCACGTACTCATGTATAATTTAAGTTTTTCTTGAGTACCCCAAGTACTCAAGTATAATTCCCGTTTTCTTGAGTACCCCACGTACTTCAAGTTATAAATCAAGTTTTTCTTGAGTACCCCACGTACTTCAAGTTATAAATCAAGTATTCTTGTATGTATCATGTTTTCTTGTATAAATCAAGTCTTTCTGCATGTATCTTGTTTAAATCAAGTCTTTTTTTGTATGTATCATATATAAATCAAGTATTTTTGTGTACACCACGTACATGGGGAGTACTTGTTGTGACTCCCTGTCGGAGTACTCGTTCTGACTCCTTGTCGGAATACTCGTTCTGATTCCTTATCGGAGTACTCGTTCTGACTCCTTGGCGGAATACTCGTTCTGATTCCTTATCGGAGTACTCGTTCTGACTCCTTGGCGGAATACTCGTTCTGATTCCTTATCGGAGTACTCGTTCTGACTCCCTGACGGAATACTCGTTCTGATTCCTTATCGGAGTACTCGTTCTGACTCCCTGACGGAATACTCGTTCTGATTCCTTATCGGAGTACTCGTTCTGACTCCCTGACGGAATACTCGTTCTGATTCCTTATCGGAGTACTCGTTCTGACTCCCTGACGGAATACTCGTTCTGATTCCTTATCGGAGTACTCGTTCTGACTCCTTAAAACGCATCTAACTTGGTACTCGTTCTCACCAAGAGTGCTTCTTGTTTTTGTATCATATCATTTATAAACATTGTAACATTTGTAGACTCTTGTATTTGTATTTCCCCGTAGTTTAGAAAACTAGAATTCGTATGAATGCACATTTCGAAAAATACGCTTGTCTGAAAAACCGGTATAAAACATAAGCTTTTCGTAAACCATTTGTGTCAGTTACAACTTGCTTGTAAAATGGTTTATAAGTATGTAATTCTTGTATGCTTTGCATAAAGTGCATGTCTTTCCACCCCAAAAACATTTATAAAAATGTAAAACCATAAAAGGTGGGGTTATGAACTCACATGAATATTCCTGTGCAAAGCTAGCTACGACTTCGCGATGTCGTTTCCAAGACGAGACTTGCTAGCGTGCATTCTACAATATTCCTAACACGGAATATCTAATAAGTTTTGAAATAATGCGGTAACTAATCTACGTGTCACCGAGCTTTACCGAATCTTTAACCGAACGATCCGTTGATATGTTGTTAACTTAATAAAATAATTAAGTTATACTTGTTAAGTTTCGCTTACTAAGTCTAGAAAGTACTTAGTTTTCGAGAAATTCGAATACTTAAATATTTATACATAATATAAATATATCGATAGGATAGTGTTTGTCGTTCCGAGAAGTCATACGTGTATAAAAAGAGTATTTTTATGAGAATAACACATAGCAAACTCGTATTACGTATCGCGTCTTGTATGATACTCGTCGAAAGATATGTGTACGCCGTATCGTTGTTTTTGTAAGTTGTTGTCGAAAGAACTTTATGTTCGTATCTTGTTTTTCAAAAGTTGCTTTATATCAAAAGCACGTTTTGTTTTATAATAAAACTCGCTTTAATTTACGGATTTCTCGAAAAACGGGCAGAGTTTCCTCTGTTTTTGGACGCCCCGACAACACAGGTTGTCGTTATTTTTACAACATTCAATCAATGTTCAAACCACCAATATACATAATTCTTCTAAAAGCGACAAAATATAAACTTAAACACTAATTCGTTCGGTTTGAGCTCGATATCGCGTATTTAATCAAACTTTATAAAATCATAAATATTAAACGCATCGTTTACTTTTACCAAGTCTTCGAGTCGCATATCGAGCCGCTTTGACAGTTGACCGAGTCAACCGCGTTGACTCGTTGAGTTGACCGGGTCTGACTGAGTTGACTCGGTTGACCGAGTCAGATCGAGTCGAGCCGAACTACACTGAGTCGAGCCAAAATGCACCGATTCGAACTGAGTTGAACTAAAATCTGATCCGTTAGATCCCGAACCTGAAAACCCGAGTCATACATCACCCGAACCAAACTTTGATACAACTAATACGGAACCTGAACCACTCACCTGTGTTTAGTTTTGAACGGAACTGAGACAGAAAGAAGGTGAGGAACAGAACCACCGCATCGTCGGCCGTCATCTTCAACATCAATCATCACCGGAATAACAGTCGGTCAGGACAAGGACCACCGGTTCAATGAACCGACCGCCGGTTAATTGAACCGACCACCGGATCGAGTCTCTGTCTCTCTCCTTCTGCTGCTCGAACCCTCGAACTTAAACCAAATCGACCCCGAAGCCGGTGGACTCGCCGGATAATGGCAATGCCCGACGGTCAATGGTACCGACCGCCGATTCCTTCACTCTTCTTGGCTCTCTCTCGTCTGTCACACCGCCGCACCACCACCGGACTGTGGTGGTGGTCGTTTCTGTTGTTCGGAGAGAGGGGGTGTCTGGTCGGAGAACAAGGATCGGGGGGGGGGGGGGTTTGCGCGCTGAAAACACTCGCCGGACATCTCCACCGGCGCCGCTAGCGGCGGCGCCGCCGGAAGAGAGAGAGGGAGCATCGGGTGGGTTTGTTTGTGTCTGTGTGTTTGGTTTTGTTTTTGTGAAAATGAAATGAAAGAACCAACAGTTCATATTTATAAGTAGGTTGGGTTTTGTGGGTTTTGGGCTTGGGCCGAAGGCCCACAAGCCCAATCTCGTGTTATTAGTGGCCCGTGAAAACCTACAAACCCGTTTTTGAAACCCGATGTCGTAAAAATGTCGAAATTTGTTGTTTTAAATTAAAAAGACGCAACATAGTGTAGGTAGTCGCGCGTGACGTGCTTGATCGTCGCTTACGGTACAAATTCGCGAAAATTTCGTTGAAGACGCCGTTCACTGTTTAAATCCGTTTTTCGATCCGGTTTCACTGTAATCATTAAAATTTAATTTCGAAGCTGAAATTTATCGTAAAAATTTAATATTTGTCGGCGTTGTCAGTATTCTGTACGGTTTCAATCCGTTGCCGTTTAACGTTTCACAGGCTTCTCTGTAAACCACCGTTCGCGCACTGTAAGTCGGATAAACGTTCCTGGGCACTCCAAAGGCCTAATTAAGTTAATTTGCTTTGTAAACAGTAATTATTATTGCGTTAATCATCTGTTAATCACGTAATTAGGAGCCGTAAATTACCGGTTGTCACATTCTCCCCCTGTTAATAAAATTTCGTCATCGAAATTTAGTTTACGTTAACTCCTTAGAGTTACATTATGCGTAGAAAATACGAATAGTACCAAAGTGAACGATCATGAAATCGAATCAAGACTTATTCGAATGATGTGAATTCAAGGACGTATCACAAGATGCAAATGAATTCTAGCAATGATTGCATCCAATAAATGAATTTAGATTTCAACAAGCTCAAATGTAATAGTTTGCATGGAACGCTCGATCATGATCAGCCCAAGCTGCAAGTTCTACCGACGCCACAAGATGTCGTATTGAATGAAACAATTCAAATATAGCGGTGATCGAACAAGTATCACATGTGTTTTGCATAAAATGCTCAATCATGATTAGCCCAAGCTACAAGTCTGTACTGACACCACAAGGTGTCGAAATCAACAAGTGACTTAACGGAGTCGTAGAACAAACAAATCTATTACGACTCAGAACAAGGAAACGCTTGTTAAAACGAATTCGAATATGATGTTTCCAATATATCATATGATGTCTTGAGTTGAATATGTGTAATGAACAAGTTCAAACAATTGAATTTGGTTTCGGTGCAAGCCGACAATAAATGCATGTATCGACAAGAAAACTTTCGGCATGGTCACAACGAAAAACCATGTATGTAACTTGAAAAGAAGAGAAATTTCAAGAAAGTTTGTTGACTTGATAACAAAGAAGCCAACAATTTCAATAATGCGGGTCATTCGAATCGCAAATCAATAATTAGATTTAGCGAAATAATATTTGAGCTTTGATGAAACGCTTATTCGAAACAAAACCACATGCGTAACAAACGATGCATGCGTATCATATGAATTTTCAAGACACGAAACATATGAGTATTCGCTATGCTGAAAGAAATGATCGTGATACAATGACCATCAAGAGGAGTAGAGATACGAAAATCTACTCAGTAAATGTGAAAGTCGAAATTTCAATAAAAGAAATTTAAGGATTTTACCTGGGGTTGCATGTGATGACCAGTTGTTAGGTGACATTACCATAGAATGTCGAATATAGCGTACTCATCGTTAGCTGAAATAGGGGGAATACGGTGACTTGCGTCTTTTCCTTAGCATGACTCGTGTCGTTTGCTGGACCACGTGCCAACTGCCGCTCCCTGATCGATAGTCGCATGTGACGTACTTCAACCTCCGTTGATGTATAGCTTAAGTCTCACGTATGCCTGTGCGCTAGCGTTTCGTATTGCGTAGAATGTGATGCACTCGGACATCTGTTGACGTAAAATTTGAGTTCTATGTATTCTCGTGCGCTAGCGTTTCATTATGCGTAGGTTGCCTGCTCGGGAAGTTAAAACATCATAGACAATATGTATAATTGTGTGTGCCCGAATTAATATTTGCAGTTCCTACGTGATGACCTTTAATGAACTTCAACATAAGTTTCCGAAGGTCTTACATGCATGTTTCCTAAACTCTCAGAGTTTCGTGTACTGTATGCGACTGTTTTGTGTATCGTGGGTAAAACACCACTTTAGCGTATGTTTGAAAACAAAATCTTGACTGTTTGTTTTTCGGCAACGGTTGGAGACCATATTCGAGTACTATGCGTTCTGTATGCATTCAGGTTTTAATATTCTAAGTTCCCAGAGGAAAGTGAGGTTAGAGCCTAGGTATCTCTACAGAGACCTATTTCGCTGTAACCTATAGCTCTGATACAAATCTGTCACACCCCGAAATATCAGAGCATTCGCGTGACTGGACTGGTATCTTCATTGCACAGCGGAAGCAAATAAGCTAAGACTTTTAGTAATTGAACGCCCACTAAATACTCGACTCCAGATGGTTCTCCAATTCCAACCGTTCCATAATTTCTGAAAAGTAACCTGAGAAAGAAACATGCAAAAAAGTCAACATAAAGTTGAGCGAGTTCATAGTTTGTTTGTAAAAGATTTGAAATAAATCTCTTTGAATAACCGGTTTTTGAAGTATTGTTGTGAAAACGAATTTAAAATCATTTTCATATATAAAACAAGTTTTCATGTGTACCCCACGTACTCATGTATAATTTAAGTTTTTCTTGAGTACCCCACGTACTCAAGTATAATTCCCGTTTTCTTGAGTACCCCACGTACTTCAAGTTATAAATCAAGTTTTTCTTGAGTACCCCACGTACTTCAAGTTATAAATCAAGTATTCTTGTATGTATCATGTTTTCTTGTATAAATCAAGTCTTTCTGCATGTATCCTGTTTAAATCAAGTCTTTTTTTGTATGTATCATGTATAAATCAAGTATTTTTGTGTACACCACGTACATGGGGAGTACTTGTTGTGACTCCCTGTCGGAGTACTCGTTCTGACTCCTTGTCGGAATACTCGTTCTGATTCCTTATCGGAGTACTCGTTCTGACTCCTTGGCGGAATACTCGTTCTGATTCCTTATCGGAGTACTCGTTCTGACTCCCTGACAGAATACTCGTTCTGATTCCTTATCGGAGTACTCGTTCTGACTCCCTGACGGAATACTCGTTCTGATTCCTTATCGGAGTACTCGTTCTGACTCCCTGGCGGAATACTCGTTCTGATTCCTTATCGGAGTACTCGTTCTGACTCCTTAAAACGCATCATACTTGTTACTCGTTCTCACCAAGAGTGCTTCTTGTTTTTGTATCATATCATTTATAAACATTGTAACATTTGTAGACTCTTGTATTTGTATTTCCCCGTAGTTTAGAAAACTATAATTCGTATGAATGCACATATTGAAAAATACGCTTGTCTAAAAAACCGGTATAAAACATAAGCTTTTCGTAAACCATTTGTGTCAGTTACAACTTGCTTGTAAAATGGTTTATAAGTATGTAATTCTTGTATGCTTTGCATAAAGTGCATGTCTTTCCACCCCAAAAACATTTATAAAAATGTAAAACCATAAAAGGTGGGGTTATGAACTCACCTGAATATTCCTGTGCAAAGCTAGCTACGACTTCGTGATGTCGTTTCCAAGACGAGACTTGCTAGCGTGCATTCTACAATATTCCTAACACGGAATATCTAATAAGTTTCGAAATAATGCGGTAACTAATCTACGTGTCACCGAACCGAATCGTTAACCGAACGATCCGTTGATATGTTGTTAACTTAATAAAATAATTAAGTTATACTTGTTAAGTTTCGCTTACTAAGTCTAGAAAGTACTTAGTTTTCGAGAAATTCGAATACTTAAATATTTATACAAAATATAAATATATCGATAGGATAGTGTTTGTCGTTCCGAGAAGTCATACGTGTATAAAAAGAGTATTTTTATGAGAATAACACATAGCAAACTCGTATTACGTATCGCGTCTTGTATGATACTCGTCGAAAGATATGTGTACGCCGTATCGTTGTTTTTGTAAGTTGTTGTCGAAAGAACTTTATGTTCGTATCTTGTTTTTCAAAAGTCGCTTTATATCAAAAGCACGTTTTGTTTTATAATAAAACTTGCTTTATTTTACAGATTTCTCGAAAAACTCGCAGAGTTTCCTCTGTTTTTGGACGCCCCGACAACACAGGTTGTAGTTATTTTTGCAACATTCAATCAATGTTCAAACCACCAATATACATAATTCTTGTAAAAGCGACAAATATAAACTTAAACACTAATTCGTTCGGTTTGAGCTCGATATCGCGTATTTAATCAAACTTTATAAAATCATAAATATTAAACGCATCGTTTACTTTTACCAAGTCTTCGTGTCGCATATCGAGCCGCTTTGACAGTTGACCGAGTCAACCGCGTTGACTCGTTGAGTTGACCGGGTCTGACTGAGTTGACTCGGTTGACCGAGTCAGACCGAGTCGAGCCGAACTACACTGAGTCGAGCCGAAATGCACCGAGTCGAACTGAGTTGAACTAAAATCTGATCCGTTAGATCCCGAACCTGAAAACCCGAGTCATACATCACCCGAACCAACCTTTGATACAACTAATACGGAACCTGAACCACTCACCTGTGTTTAGTTTTGAACGGAACTGAGACAGAAAGAAGGTGAGGAACAGAACCACCGCATCGTCGGCCGTCATCTTCAACATCAATCATCACCGGAATAACAGTCGGTCAGGACAAGGACCACCGGTTCAATGAACCGACCGCCGGTTAATTGAACCGACCACCGGATCGAGTCTCTGTCTCTCTCCTTCTGCTGCTCGAACCCTCGTACTTAAACCAAATCGACCCCGAAGCCGGTGGACTCGCCGGATAACGGCAATGCCCGGCGGTCAATGGTACCGACCGCCGGTTCCTTCACTCTTCTTGGCTCTCTCTCTCGGTCTCTCTCTCGTCTGTCACACCGCCGCACCACCACCGGACTGTGGTGGTGGTGGTCGTTTCTGTTGTTCGGAGAGAGGGGGTGTCTGGTCGGAGAACAAGGATCGGGGGGGGGGGGGGGTTTGCGCGCTGAAAACACTCACCGGACATCTCCACCGCCGCCGCTAGCGGCGGCGCCGCCGTGAACCGGCACCGGCTCCGCCGGTGTGCCGCCGGAAGAGAGAGAGGGAGCATCGGGTGGGTTTGTTTGTGTCTGTGTGTTTGGTTTTGTTTTTGTGAAAATGAAATGAAAGAATCAACAGTTCTTCATATTTATAAGTAGGTTGGGTTTTGTGGGTTTTGGGCTTGGGCCGAAGGCCCGCAAGCCCAATCTCATGTTATTAGTGGCCCGTGAAAACCTACAAACTAGTTTTCGAAACCCGATGTCTTAAAAATGTCGAAATTTGTTGTTTTAAATTAAAAAGACGCAACATAGTGTCGGTAGTCGCGCGTGACGTGCTTGATCGTCGCTTACGGTACAAATTCGCGAAAATTTCGTAGAAGACGCCGTTCACTGTTTAAATCCGTTTTTCGATCCGGTTTCACTGTAATCACTAAAATTTAATTTCGAAGCTGAAATTTATCGTAAAAATTTAATATTTGTCGGCGTTGTCAATATTCTGTACGGTTTCAATCCGTTGCCGTTTAACGTTTCACAGGCTTGTCTGTAAACCACCGTTCGCGCACTGTAAAGTCGGATAAACGTTCCTGGGCACTCCAAAGGCCTAATTAAGTTAATTTGCTTTGTAAACACTAATTATTATTGCGTTAATCATCTGTTAATCATGTAATTAGGAGCCTTAAATTACCGGTTGTCACAGTGGGTTGAGGCCGTAAGCAAGGGAGAAGGGAGAGGAAGAGATGAAGTGGTGAAATGATGAAATGAGAGTTATGAGTGGAACTTGTGGTTACAAGTATTGTTCTTCCAACAACACAAAATCTAGTGGTCTTTATTTTTCATGAACCCTTAACAAATCAAATAAATAATTACTAGAAAATCATGGGGGTGGGTCCCATGTCAAGAACCGGTCATTGGGGGGGGGGGGTATGTTGTTAGATTTCAATCTTAGTTACTTAATTTAGTTAGGTGTTTAAATGATTAATTTTGATGTTTAAGTGTGTTGTAATTCTTTATGTAGTAATATGGTATGTAATGATCACAACTAGCTTCGATACATTAAAACAATGCTTCTAGTAAAAATTTGGTGTTCGAGTAGTGTCCGGTTGTTCGGTTGGTTACCGGTTCGTTAAGGTGCTAAATTATGCATTTTAGTGTGCTTTATGTTCCCTTTTATGACAGTTTGTCTTCCCGACACTTAGGAAGGTATTCTGGACCATTAAACCATAATTCTGCATTGGATTTTAGAGTTAAAATGCTGAAAATTGCTGATTTTTGGTGTTTTCCTCAGAATTCTGAAGTTTTAGTGTGTTTCTAGCACTTTCCGCACCTAAATCATCATCAATAGGGAAACACTTTTGTAATCCCTACTTTCATACACACTATTCTAGTGTAACACTTGGTTCCGAGGCTTATTCTGTGTCTTAACATCATGTCTGTCTGAGTACTGAACTCCCATCAGTACTTCTAGTTTGTCTGATAACTATGTTAACTTTGTTATGTGCACTTATTGAACCATATTGTGTTGCATGTAATAATGATGAACAATCTTGCAACATGAAATACCTTTGTGTGCATATGACAGTAATCAGAAATTCATTCGTCTTGTTAATTCAATCATGCACAGTCATTAAAGCACAGATTAGTGTTTATTATTGTACGGAATACATGGAAAAGTGCCAGTTGTCACAATGTAAGCTTGTTAGAAGCTTAGATCTAACAAGTTTAAGCATGGATCTTGAAAGATCAATGATGAAACTTGATGATGAACTTAAAGATCTTCAGAATGAGTATAAAAGTCGTCTTAAAATATGTTTCTCATGGTCTTAGAACAATAAATGTGACACCCGACTATTTAGGTTGTACCGTACAAATGTAACACGTGTCATGAATAAATAAAAAAGGTTGTTTTTGACTGATATTGATGTTTATATGTGATATTTGATGTGTTGGTAAATCCAAGCTTTGATAAAATTATGTTGGCAACATTAAGATAAACGCTTATCGTGTAACGAACAAAATGCGAAACGAACGTCGGTGACCGCCCGATCAATGTTAAAATCCTAAAAATAATCTATTATGATTAGAATGGTAATTTTAGTCATGTCCGGAAGGAAAAATAAATTAAAACGCTAAGAAACTCTATTTTTCAAGTTTAAGCGCGTACCGCGCGATACCGCGCGTATCTGACAAAATACTGTCAACGCAACCAGTCGAGGTAACTAGTAATTATTTCAGTAATAATTTGGCGAATTTATTTTTGTAGAGTGATAAAAATAATTTAAAACGCCATAAAACGGGATTAAAACGCTAGATAAAATACCCGGTATCCAGTAAAATAGCAGTGTTTAGTATATTATATATATATATATATATATAGGGGATGGTTCAAATGAAAACCACTTTTATTGTGAAAACTCGAAAACTAACTAAAATAAGGCTAAAAACACACACAAAAAAAAAAAAAATTTCAATTTTTTTTATAAAAATCGCAGTTTTTTTTATATAAAAAAACTTTTTTCAAAAAAAAAAAATTTGTAGTACACATGTGTAGTATTACACATGTTCACTAATTTTTTTTATATATACATAAAGTTGCGAAAATTGGTATGCAAAAAAAAATTTTGGTATGTTTTTTTGGCTTTTTTAATTAGTTTTCGAGTTTTCACAATAACTAGTGGTTTTCATTTGAACCTTCCCCTATATATATATATATGTAATAATGCATGCATGTATGTGAGAGTGGGGTGTAGGTGCCGGCATATGTGCCCACCACTTTTGCATCTTTTCTTGTGTCATGACAAGTGTTGAGCCTAGAAACAAGAGACAATGATTATGTCTTCCAACACTCCATATTATTACATTTTCAAGATCAAAATCAAAAATTCTTTCACTCTTCTCTCTCACTTGGCCGAACACTCATATCCATCCTTCCAAATTCGAAATTTAAAGTATTCTTGTAAGAACCAAGTTGAATCCAAGTTGTTTTCAAGTTCGGGTGAAGATTCAAGAAGGTTTCCAAGGCGATTCCAAGAAGAAAAAAGCTCCAAACATCAAAAATCTTGTCAAAAAACCCACTTAAATCTTGAAGGTATAAAATTACTTTTTAAAAACATATTCTTGATTCTTGGTGTTGTTCTTGATGTTGGAAGTTTCTCTTAAATCTTGGAATATTTCACAAACTTGAAATCTAAAACAAATGGGTTTTTATATAAAATTTAAAATGGAACTTGTGTGTATATTAACATGGCCGAAAATGAGAAGGTGTATGGATTAGAGATTGATTTTTGATGTTATTTGATTTTGATGATGAGATTTATGTGAAACTTGATGCATGTATGATCAAGGAATGATTTTTATAAAAGTTCTATGATTAAAGATGGTTATGAAAAAGTGGATTTTTGGATGTTTATGTGCACATGTGTGTGGTGTCGTGTATCTATATATGCATACACATGCATGTGGGTTTTTGGTCATATGTTCATAAATAGGGAGAATCTTGCATTTATGTTAACATGATGATGATATGATGAAGATGTTTGGAATATATGAACATGAATTTAAGAGGGGTATAGATGCATTTAACTCCATGTAAGTTGAATGTGATATGATATGGGTGCATTAGATGCACTTATTTGAACATGCATATTGAAAGATGAACATGAAATGATGATTTGAATATGATTTGATAAAAATAAATTTTAATAAGATTCTAAACACTAAAAATATGAATATTTGAAGTGTTAAAATGGTATAAAACTTTGTCACAAAGTTTACTAGCTTTGCATGTTGTACTTGGTGCTCTAAGTGTTGTAAAATACGTGAAATCGCATGATTTATGTGACTTGCACAAAAACTGCAATAATCTGATTATAACCATCATTTTAATTAGTAAATAACATGTATTATGTTAAAATATCAAGTCATTACGAGTTGGGATGGTTATGGTAACGTTCAACGCAAAACTATGCGGTAAAACGGTTTTTGAAGGATTTTTATAAAACTGTTTTAAATCAGTAAGTAAACTGATATTTTTAGTTTAAATTGTAACAACCCGCACTTTTATGCGTTGTTACTACTCGATATACTCGTTACGCCTAGCACCAGAGATTCGGATCATAATGTAACTATATTGCATATATCGCTATTCGAAGGATAATCGCATATTTTCGAAATACAATATCACTATACTACACTATTATCACAAACACTAACACTCACAATGACATTGAGTGAGGACCTATTCTACCCTCCTCGGTGGCCGTGATGTGTCGAAACGCATACAATTAACGCTAACAAGGACTCTCGGGTGAGTGCTATAGCTCCAGTCGTTGTGACAATGACGACAATACGAGTGAATGGTACCCCGTCAGTCTTTGTGGCACTACACGCAATAACGTTCACGATGACATCAAGAAAGGACCTATACTACCCTCCTTGATGGGTGTAAAACGTCGCTAATAAACGCATACTCAAACGAAAACCGATTGTTATATCGAAACTTTGGAATATGGATACGTAAATACGACCCTTAGTGATATATATACATATATAATAATAATATAAATTAACTACGAAAAGCGTGTACTTCGAAAGCTATCGAAACAATCAAAAACGGAGAAATCCATCACGCCAGAGTGGCTATCCGGATGGACTGACATGTCCAACCGATCGGACAGACAAGTCCAACCGATCGGACTGGACAAGTCCAACCGATCGGACAGACAAGTCCAACCGATCGGACTGGCATGCCAACCGATCGGACGGACATGCCGGCCGATCGAACGGGCCGTCCGATCCAGGCCAACCTGCCCTCCTTTCCTTCCTCCTTGCCTATAAATACCCCTCATTCACCCCAAACACACTTGTTTTCACTGTTGCTGCTCGACCAGAAGTTCCAACCCCTTTATCTCTCGATTCCTCGCGATTCTTGTAAGTTTTTAACTCAAATCTTGTACTTCCTTGATCTATAACTAATTCTACACCTTCCTACCTGCTAAATCTCCACTTTTAACCATGGAATCTTTGGATTTTGGGCATTCTAGGGTGTTGTCACCATGAAGTTCTTATGAACTTTAAGGGTGATGTCATCCCAGGCAAGAACGACTCAGATCTGAGTGATTTCCATGCGTTTTTACATGAATCAAGCCTAAATCTATGTTTTCTAATCAAGAAGTGGTGTGATTCTTAAGGATTCGAGGTGCCTTGAAGATTATGTCACCCTAAGTTCACATGAACTTCAAAGTGTGATCTCATTCTTACCATAAACAGCTCGGATCTAAGTAATTTCACCTGTTTTATAACAAATCTCACCAAACCTAAGTTGCCTAGCCAGAGTGTGTGAGAATTCGGGTTAAACTTGAGAAAAGCCATCAAGAACGGCCAGATCTGATGGAACGGGGTGGTTCCCGGCCGTTAGAACGGGTCAGACTCGATGGAATTTCGGTTGTTTAGCATGAAGGAACACCGTCCCAATCAGAACCGCTGAAAAACCGTCAAAATTAGTTGAATATCAGCTGGATAGGCTGCCAGCCGATCGGACAGGAGCCCAGTCGATCGGACAGGCTGCCAGCCGATCGGACAGGCTTCCAGTCGATCGGACAGCAGCCCAGCCGATCGGACAGGCTGCCGTGTATATATATATGTATATGCATGCCCACAAAATTTGTTGTTAGTTCATAAATGTGAAGGAATGTGTCTTGCATTTATGTTGAATGATTAGATGATGATGATCATATGAAGATGATATTGATTTTGGATATATGAACATGAGTTAAAGGCATGTCTAGATGCATTTAGTCCATACATGTTGATGATGATATGATATATGTGCATTAAGTGCTTGTACATAGTCATGCATGTGGGTGTATGTACATAAAATGATGAATAAATGATGTTATGATAAAAATAGTTTTAGATCAGATTATACACCTTAAAAATAAGGTTATTTCATGTGTTAAAGTAGTATGAGACTTGTCATGAAGTTTACTAGCTTTGCATGTAGTACATTGTGCTTAAAGTGTTGAAAAATACATGAAATCGCATGATTTATGTGACTTATACAAAAACTGCACTAGTCTGAATATAATCACTATTTTAATCAGTAAATAACATGTATTGTGTTAAAATATCAAGTCGTTTCGAGTTGGGATGGTTATAGTAACGTTTAACGCAAAACTATGCGTTAAAACGGTCAAAAATCGACTTTTCGAGTGATTTTTATAAAACTGATTTAGATCAGTAAATAAACTGATATTTTTAGTTTGAAAACAATTATTTTAACTAATTTTAAGTTTACTTGGTGTTTGGTTGGTCATACGTGACTTCCGACGCCCGAAAACGTTACCGAATCGCTAAAATACGCATTTTTCCATAAACACTAGTATGGGTAAATTTTAAGGGAATCTTATGTGATAAAATGTGTTAAGTGATTTAAACATGAAAATGTGATAATATGTTAAGTGATAATTTGATAATGGGAAATTTAGGCTATGCATGTATGCATGTACGTTTTGTGCGGTAGAAACGGTGAAATTGCGTTAGATGTGTAACTTGTTTGCCGAGCATGAAATTTGGTACATATGAGATGTTTTATGTATATTTGCTCTAAAAATGACAAAATAGGTAAGATAGTAATGATTCGCGTGTTTCGGTGTTAAACTATGTGAACGTTTATGTATATATATATTACGACGGGTACATCATAGATATATTGCGTAGAAACGGGAGAGTTAATGGATTTACACAATAATGGTCACCTATAAAATCATTCAAGTCGCAAAATCATAAAAATATATATATGGACTCATATATATATATATTAACGTGCCAACATAATAAAAAATGTCAACTTTTCGAGAAAATCTCAAAGTTATGTGATAATTCTAAGAAACGGAGAAACTTTGGATTTTTGTGTAATATATATATATATATATATATATATATATATATATATATATATATATTGATTTAGAATTGTTCCTATATTAGGACGTATATAAAAATCAATCTATGAGATTGCGGTATTAAAATACGCAACCAAAGGTGAGTGTCACTAAACCCTTCTTTTTACTGCTTTGTATATAATTTGGGGGTAGAACACATCGATAAAAGGATTTAATAATGTTTTCGAAATAAAACATACCTTTTAATATAGAATATATATTTTCGCTGAAAATATATGAGGTTTGATAAGTTATACGTTTCAAAGTAAAACGTTTTTGATGAATAAATGTGGGACATTGGGATGGTACGGTGTTTCCGAGGCGAAACAGACCGTAAAGTTGGGACGGTTGCTGGCCTGAGTTTCGAGTGATGGAGATTCAGGGGATTCGTGCAACTACGTGTATTAAGTTGTCACATTAGTAGGATATATATATTGTACGTGAGGCAGACATCATATTGTTCTTCGAGAAAGAACCCTTCGCCCATGATGTCGTTTAATCAGATAAGTATTGTACGCGAGGAATTGTTGGTAGATCTATCGGGTTGACAACCCCGTCGTGACCGGTCGCCCCGTGTCAATGTCAAACGACGAATTAATATTATGTTCATTGTCTAGTATTGATTATCCCTGCATGGTTAATATATAGTTCGTATCGTCTAGCTAACATACGAGTCTGAATGTTGACGCTATAACTTAATATACAAAACCTGGGCAACATATATTATAGTTGTCGGATTGATGAACCGGCGGAAGGCCCATGGATTTTTATTATGAAAGTAAAATGGATGTTTTTAAATAAATACCTAAACAGAAAGTTTTTCTTGGAATAAAATCTGTTTGTAATCGAATAAGTGAACTCACCTTCCTTTGTGTTGACACTTGATTTTTAACGTGTTCTACAGGTACTTGAATTCAGCTTCAGGAAATCATGGAGTCTCTTGTGTTTGAATGATGCATGTTGTTTATTTGAAAATGTTGGACAACTTTTAAACTTTCTGGGACTTTTGTAATAAGATCCGCGAGGATCAAAGACATCTTAACTATGTAGTTGTGTCGTGACTTAAAACGTAATGTTTAATAACTTATGTTTAAAATAAATCGATATGTCCAACAATAAAAATGCATCGCTCGACAAGATATAAATGGGCACCAACTTCCGTCTCCACTATGTTTAATATTCCGCTGCGACGTTTTTGGGGTGTGACAATTTAGTGCTTCTTTGACAGATTTTGGTATTATCATGCTTAATAATCCAGCATATAGACATTCATGTGCTGTTGCTAATCTTGTCTTAACACCCTCTTCTGGGTTCCCAATTATGTCCAATTGGGGATGTCCCTTGATCCATCTTATGTTATTGTGTGAACCTGTGATTTCTGATGGATTTGAAGCTTCCCCTTGTTCTGTGGCCTCTGTTTGGTAAAAAGGGTCAGAATTATGTTGTACAATTGGATTTTCTAATGAATTTCCAGAATTTTAATCATTTTGTACAGTTTCTAATGAAGGTTTCAGCTTATCTGCAGGGTTAGTATATGACATGTTTTTGTTTGATGCATTTTGCATGTAGTCATGTTCTAGAAATTCTTCTGCAAGTTGGTTAAGAAGATTCTCAGAATTTTTTTGTTGGTTTGATGAGTTTAAATCTTGTAAAATTTCATCAGAAATTTTTGTTTCTGATGAGTCATCAAATGATACATATAAACTCTCTCTTATTGTTCTTGAATTTAAAAGAAAAACTCTATAAGCTTTTGAGGACAATGAGTAACCAAGAAAGATTCCTTTTTTAGCTTTTCTGTCAAACTTTTCAAGACTATCAAAATCATTAAACACAAAACATCTACAACCAAAGGTGTGTAAAAATTTGATGTTGGGAACCCTTTCGTTGATGATGTTAAAGGGAGTTTTCTGGTGTCTCTTGTTAATAATAGGTCTGTTTTGTGTAAAATAGGCATTTGCAATTGATTCTACCCAAAAGTAAGTGGGCAATTTGGCATAAGCAAGCATGGTTCTTGCTGCTTTAACCAAGGTCCTATTTCTTCTTTCTACAACTCCATACTGTTGTGGAGTTCTTGGAGCAGAAAAGTCATGAGAATTCCTTTGCTTATAAGGAAAGTCTCAAGTTTTGAGTTTTTGAATTATGTTCCATTGTTAGATCTGATCCTTCTAACAGGTAATTTTAACAGATTTTCTATTTTTCTGATGAAATTTATGATCAAATCTGGAGTTTCACTTTCTTTCTGAGAAACTCAACCCAAGTGTACCCGGAGTAGTCATCTACAATGACTAAAATGTATTTCTTCCCAGAAAAACTTGTTGTTTTAACAGGTCCACAAAGGTCCATGTGTAAAAGTTCTAGATTTTGAGAAATTGATGATTCTGAAATTGTTTTATGTGAGCCTCTTTTTGACTTTCCTAGCTCACATGCTTCACATATCTTATCATTTTTGGATGAGATAAAAGGTAAGCCTTTTATCCAGATTTTTATTAGCCAATTGGTTTAGATTTTTGAAAATGAAGTGGGCCAGTCTTTTGTGCCATAGCCAACTATTACCCTTATTTTCTCTTGAAAATAGACATAATTGAGGATGCTCAATTTCTTCCTTAAAATCAAAGTAATCGATGGATTTCTTTTTTTTCTATTTAAATAAACTTTGTTGTCATCTTGAGATTTCTTCTTCAGACGAATAATTCTCATCAAAATTTCTATTAAGTGCTGAGCTATTAACAGAATTGTTTTCTTTTGAGAGATTGTGTTGAATTAGCTTCAGTATTTCAACACACATACAACTTGTTTTGTCTACATTTTTAGACAAATTTGATTGTGACGGAAGATTGTTGTTTCTTTGGAACTTGGGATGAATTCTTTTTGAGTTATCAGAAAATTTTTGTTTCACCTCATCCCTTTTTCCTTTTAAACTGCTCTTGGATGGCAAAGAGAAACTGTCAGGACTTCTTGATTTGCAAGATTCTACATCTGATGTTATTTTATTAGAATTGATGTCAGATGCTTTCACAAAGGTGGTAAGATTTCTAATATTTGTTTTTACATAACCTAATCCTTCACCTTTGTTCTTTGGTGTTGCTTCAATAAAGTGTATGAAATCTTTTGCTTGTTGAAAACCCTTTATATTGATTTCATTATCATGAGTTTTCTTGTATAAATCTTTTCTTTCTCTTTCACAAAATTCAATTTTAGCTTCTTTTGTTAGATTTTCTTCAATTAGTAATTGATTTTCAATTTTGTCTTTATTTAGTAATTTTTGCAAATCATCAGATTTTGTGTTTTCTGATATTTGTACATTTTGAAAAAGCACAAAATCTTTCATAAGCTTGTCCAATTGATGTTCTAAATCAGTGTTATTTGAGCTTACTTTGTGTTCTGATGAGCTGGAGCTTCCATCAGAAATTGTAGACATTAAACAGAAATTAGCCATTTCTTCTTCTTCATCAGAAGAGTCATCAGTCAGCCAGGTATTTATTCCCGCAATAAGGCTAACCTTCTGTTGTCGTTTGGCTTCTTCTCATAATAAGCTACATCTTTAAGCTTCTTATTTTTGCACTCTGATGCATAGTGCCCCTTTTGTTTGCATTTGTAGCAACTATCTCAGCCTTTTCCTTGTCTTTGGATCTACCTTCCATCCTACCTTTGTAACTCTTCTGTGTCACACCCCCAAAATCCACCTGCGGAATACCACCGCTTGGAGGCGTGACTGACCAGGATCCAGCCACCAATCATATTGAACAAGCATGTAAGTAATTATAAAATCCGACCAATACAATTGGTGTCCAAACAAAACATAATTTAAGTTGCAAGCGGAAGCATAACGTTTAAAACCAAAACATAGGTTTAATTGTTTCAAAGTTTAACATGGCACGCAACCGTCCATGTCCCACAACGACTCTCTTCCATGCAAGCTCCAGCTAAGTACCTATTGACCTACAAAGCATGTAGTAATGAGTCAACAACAAGTTGAGTGAGTTCACGGTTGGGTGTTCGTTTTAAGTCGTTTCGAAAACAGTTTCCTTTATCTGGCATCCTGCCGTGGGGGTTACCCCATAGTTGAAAACGTGACTTTTTTATTCCCGGTTACTCTGGCAATCCAGCCGTGGGGGCTACCCCTTGTTAGTTATCTGGCATTTCGGTCGTGGGGGCTACCCCATGTATACACTAGACTCGTTACCATATCGACTACTGACGTTAGTCATGTTTATGTGCCCTTAGCGTCGGTGTCTATCATCACCGACGTGCCATAGTCCATTAGTTCACGCCCGTCCTCTGCGGCACGGTGTGAGGTTTGTCAAACCTAAATAGCGCTATCTAACTAATGACCCGCTCGCCATTGGCCCGGCGATTAAGTCGATACAAACAGGAGGGACTTCGTGATAGAGTTTTGGTCTAGTACGAGTTATCTGTCCAGGAGGACGAGGAATTACATTCCTGAACCAATGCTGTCCTACCCAAGAAGGACGAGGAACCCATGTTCCTTAACCCCAATTCCCGACCCCTGGGAATCCCATGCTTTGTAGAGGGTGTGAACTCACCTTGGTTTGCTCGGCAGATACACAGAAAGGTCAATCAAGTTGTAAGTGGTCAACTACGTCCTAACATAGATACCATTCATGTCAGGTTCATATCCAAGTAGTGCACGTATGTTCTACACGTATTGTACACAAGTAACAATCATGGCATACATGTCTAGCATGGCAGTTCAACAACAGTTCGTAACAAGTTCCACAGTGACATTCACGTAACAACCAAAGTCCAAGTGTGCGGCCCAACCAGTTGGGCTCGTAATAGCATGCAGGTCCAAAACAGTGCACGACATACACAATTAACAATACACAGAAAGTCCATACATTCGGCCCACTAACTTAGGCCCGTAACTATGCAGGTCCAACAGAGCATACATAATTAGGTGGTCTCGAGTCGAGACTATAGATCTCGAGTCGAGACTGTGCGGTCTCGAGTTATACCTACGAGTTCTCGAGTCGCAAACTGTGGAGGTCTCTAGTCATGCACGTTCTGGTCTCGAGTCGCAACCGGACTCGTAACCGTGGTTTCGAGTTATGCTGTTTTGTGTGAGGGAGTTGTGGTCTCGAGTCGAGACTAGAGGTTCTCGACTCGCAACCGCTGATCTCGAGCTGGCTTCTAGATGGTCTCGAGTCGAAACCAGAGGTCTCGACTCCCAGCACCTGCTGATCTGCATAGTGTACTTAACCAATGGAAATCCGATTTCATGCACCCTTATGTACTATCCATATAAACATGTTTTCTTGTCTAACAATTTACTAAAATGGATCAAACAAGTATTTTTCAAATGTTCATATCATATTCAAACACATTCAACACATATTCAAATATTCATATCCTCATTCAACACCTTTTCATCATATGTTCATCCTATATAAACTCTTGCATTTTACGGACAAGAATTATAATACCTAAACTAGATATCAAGATCATCTTGCAAACAAAACATTTGTTCCGTAACTTCATAAATCGGATGATTATAACAAATCCTCTAACTATCATTCTTTTATCACTCAAGCTTATCTTAGCAAGGCATTTATCATACAACATTCATACTTTTCACAAAAGAGAATATTTGTTCATTTTATGTATTTGGAACCAAGCATATATCAATAGCAAACAAGAACTCATCAAACCGATCAAACACTTTAATCATGCATAAAACTTTAACAAGCAAACACATTATCAAGTATCTTCATCACACATCATCATCAACCGAAATATTACACACTATCATCAACCGAATACAATACATAGCATGAATCACTAACCGGTTAGGTTCTCTAAGTGTGAGGGTATGAAGAAGTCGATGAATAAGCTTCCAAGGGAGATCCTAAGCTTGAACCGAGAGCCCTTTGTTGTCACCGGTTGAATCCGAAAGGAGAGGAGAGAAGACTTGTGCCCCTAGGGTTTTAGTGAGAGAGAATGTAGGAGAGTATGTGTGAGAGTGAGTGTGGGTTGCCCAAAGAATGGCAAAGTTGGCTATCCACCAAGGATATATACTAGTTCTAAGGTGGTGCACCCTAATGGGCTTTCGGGTGGACTAAGGAGGTGTGTGGCCCAACCGGCCCAAATAGTTACACTGTTCACTCGAGACCGCATGGTCTCGAGTCGGGTCCTTATGTCTCGGTTCACAATAATCACACGCATACATACAAGCATAACACACAATCACATAAATTCACTTATATCATTCATTGAGCCAACAAGTTAACTAGTCACATAACGTTCAAGCATGTTACATCGAGCTACAATGAAAGGTTCTAAATTTCGAGTAGTCACATCATCCCCAAGTTGAAAGAAATTTCGTCCCGAAATTTGGTAAGCACTCACTGAGGAAGCTAGTTAAGTTGTATGGTTTTCCTGGTTTTCCTGGGGTGTCACATCCACCCCCCGTTGATCTGGAATTTCGTCCCGAAATTCCGTAGCTTCGGCCTCAGTAGTGGTTGTACTGTTTGCGAACAGTTGGGGATACTTTTGTTTCATCCGATCTTCGCGTTCCCAGGTGAACTCTGGGCTGCGACGTGAGTTCCAACGAACTCGAACGAGAGGTATTCTAGTGCTCTTGAGGACCTTAACATCCTGGTCCGTGATTTCAACGGGTTCCTCGACGAATCGTAACTGCTCGCCGATGGTGAGTTCCTTCAGAGGAACTATGTGGGTCTCATCTGACAGACACTTCTTCAGATTCGACACGTGGAAAACGTTGTGAACTGCACCGAGTTCTGTTGGTAAGTTCAGTCTGTAGGCCACCCTGCCTATTTTCTCGATGATTTCAAAAGGTCCGACGTATCGTGGGTTAAGTTTGCCCCGTTTACCAAAACGAACCATACCCTTCCAGGGTGAAACTTTGAGTAGCACCCGCTCCCCAACCTGGAGCTCAAGTGGTTTCCTGCCCTTATCGGCGTAGACTTTCTGACGGTCACGAGCTGCCGCCATGCGTTGTCGTATTTGAGCAATTCGTTCAGTTGTGTCCACCACATGTTCTGGACCAGTGATCTGACTATCTCCCACCTCTGATCAGCAAAGAGGTGACCGACATTTACGCCCGTACAATGCCTCAAACGGAGCGGCTTTAATGCTGGTGTGGTAGCTGTTATTGTACTAGAATTCCTCAAGTGGCAGATGCTTTTCCCAGCTGTTGCCAAAGTCGATTACACATGCACGAAGCATGTCTTCTAAGGTTTGAATAGTGCGCTCAGACTGCCCGTCCGTCTGAGGGTGATACGCCGTGCTCATATCTAATCGTGAGCCAAAGGATTTGTGCATTGCCTGCCACAGTTCTGAAGTAAAACGTGCATCTCGATCCGAGATAATAGAGGTGGGCACCCCGTGCCTCGAAACAACTTCCTTGAGGTATACTTCTGCAAGAGTTGAGAATTTATCCGTTTCTTTGATGGCCAAGAAGTGCGCAGACTTTGTGAGTCGATCCACGATCACCCAAATAGTATCATTTCCGCGCTGGGATCTAGGCAGGCCAGTAACGAAATCCATGGAAATTTGCTCCCATTTCCATTGAGGTATCTCTGGTTGTTGGAGTAGGCCTGAGGGTTTCTGGTATTCTGTCTTGACTCTCGCACAAGTCAAACACTTGCTGACGTAAGTTGCTATGTGGGCCTTCATGCTAGGCCACCAATACGTAGTCTTGATATCGTGGTACATCTTATCCGAACCAGGATGTACCGAGTAGCGAGACTTGTGTGCTTCATCCATCACAAGCTCTCGTAAGTTGCCATAGAGTGGGACCCAAATGCGTCCCGTTACGTAGTAAGCACCGTCTTCCTTCTGTTCTAAGCGTTGCCTTGAGCCGCGTAGGGCTTCAGCCCTGACGTTTTCTGGTTTCAATGCCTCTACTTGAGCGTCTCGTATTTGGGAAGGAAGACTAGAATGTATAGTGAGCTGTAAGGCTCGTACGCGCTTAGGCGCAGTGTCCTTTCGACTAAGGGCATCAGCCACAACATTGGCTTTGCCAGGATGGTACCTGATTGCGCATTCGTAATCGTTCAACAACTCGACCCATCGTCGTTGACGCATGTTTAGCTCATTCTGCTTGAAGATGTGCTCGAGACTCCTGTGATCGGTGTAGATGGTGCACTTGGTGCCGTACAGGTAATGTCGCCATATCTTAAGTGCAAAAACAACAGCTCCTAGCTCTAAATCGTGTGTAGTGTAGTTCTTCTCATGAACTTTAAGTTGGCGTGAGGCGTAGGCTATAACTTTATCTCGTTGCATCAATACACAACCAAGACCCTGAATCGATGCATCGCAGTAGACCACAAAATCGTCTGTGCCCTCTGGCAATGAAAGGATAGGTGCGCTGCAAAGTCTATCCTTTAAATGCTGAAATGCTACTTCCTGTGTGTTTCCCCATCGATAAACAACGCCTTTCTGCGTTAGTGAGGTGAGAGGCTGTGCAATCTTGGAAAAATCCTTAATGAACCTCCTGTAGTAACCTGCCAAACCCAAGAATTGGCGAATTTCCTTTGGTGTACGTGGTGCAGGCCAGTTCTTAATCGAGTCCACTTTGGATGGATCAACATGAATCCCATCCTTGTTTACCACATGGCCTAGGAAATGGACTTCACGAAGCCAGAAGTCGCATTTCGTGAACTTTGCGTAGAGCTGTTCTGTTCGAAGGAGTTCCAAAATAAGTCGTAGATGCTGCTCGTGCTCCTCCTGATTCTTAGAGTAGATCAGGATGTCGTCGATGAAGACTATAACGAACTTGTCCAGATAAGGCTTGCACACTCGATTCATCAAGTCCATGAAAATCGCAGGTGCGTTTGTCAGCCCAAAAGGCATGACTAAAAACTCATAGTGTCCATATCGAGTTCTAAAGGCTGTTTTGGAGACGTCCTCCTCTCGGAATCTCAGCTGGTGATATCCTAATCTCAGATCAATCTTTGAATAGTAGCTCGACCCTTGCAGCTGGTCGAACAAGTCATCAATACGTGGTAGGGGATAGCGATTCTTCACTGTCACCTTGTTGAGTTCCCGGTAGTCGATACACATCCTAAAGGTACTGTCTTTCTTCTTCACAAATAGCACTGGAGCTCCCCAGGGCGATGAGCTAGGGCGAATAAAACCCTTATCCAAGAGTTCTTGTAGTTGCGTAGAGAGTTCTTCCAACTCTGATGGAGCTAATCGATAAGGTGCACGAGTTATAGGCGCAGCTCCAGGAGCTAGTTCAATCTGAAACTCGACTTGGCGATGAGGCGGAAGACCAGGTAATTCCTCAGGAAATACCTCAGGATAGTCGCGTACAATTGGAAAATCTTCTAGCTTCTTCTCTTTCTCCGAGGTGTCAGTAACGAGAGCCAAAATGGCGATGTGGCCCTTTCTCAAATATTTCTGGGCCTTAAGGAGAGAGATGACGTTCTCAACAGCACTCCTCCTGTCGCCACGAATCATGAGAGGTTCACCACTGGAACCAGGAATACGAACAATCTTCTTGTTGCAAAGAATCTCTGCTCGGTGTTGGGATAACCAATCCATCCCAATGACAACGTCAAAACTACCCAAGACGATAGGGATGAGGTCGATAGAGAAGGTCTGGTTTGCAAGAATAAGTTTACAACCCTTGACTACGTGTGTGGCCTCTAAACTCTTACCATTCGCTAGCTCTACAGTGTGCTTGTTGTTCAAAAGTGTTGGAATACGCTTAAGCATTCGACTAACTTCTAGTGACATGTAGCTAGTATCGGCACCCGAATCAAATAAAACTGTAACATAAAAGTCGTCGAGAAGGAACTTACCCGCCACAACATTGGGGTCATTCCTTGCTTCACCTTGGCCAATCACGAACGCCCGCCCCCTGGCACCATTGTTGTTGTTCCCATTGTTACCATTCCCTTGATTGTTGTTATTGTTGTTGTTGTTGTTGTTGTTGTTGTTCTGGTTCCTGTTCAGTTGGGGGCAATCCCTCTTGAAATGGCCTTCAGCTCCACACTGAAAGCACCCTTTGTTATCACCTTGATGCTGCTGCTGCTGGCGTTGGTTCTGTTGAGCTTGCTAACGATTCTGATTGGCGGGATACAAGCTCCTGCAATCCTTTGCAGCGTGACCTGGCTTGTTGCACCGATGACAGTTACCCCTGGTGCATGGCCCGCAGTGGTGCAGGCTGCAGCGATTGCATTTGGGGTGATTCCCCTTGTACCCACCATGACTTTGACCACCAGATGATTGCTGACTGGGGCTCTTGTAGTCATCAGTCTTTCTCTGCTGAGATTGAGATTGCACAGAAGTTAAACCCTTGCTTGAAGCTCCATCCCATTTCCGTTTGTTGTCACCAAGAGTACCTGAAGTAGTTGCAGCACCTATGCGCTTTGGTAACCTGTTCTGCTCCACCGCCTGGTCAGTAAGACGGTGAGCCAACTGAACAACCTGCTGGATAGTAGCGAGGTTTGCTGAAGTCACATGGCTTTGGATCTCTGGCACCAAGCCCTTGAGGAAAAGTTCAATTCGCTTAATTGGAGGGTCCACCATAGTAGGACACAATAAGGCAAGCTCATTCGATCTCTTAGTATACGCCTCTGTTGGTGCACTTAATGTCTGCTGATTACGTCATTATCAAGTCTTGTGTCTAGGATAGTTTGAATGATCACACTATAGGGTTTAAATTAGGGTTTATATGTTTTAATCATGAGATTTCGCTTGAAAGGTTATGTGAATGCTTGAAGCGAAATCAAGATGTGATGATTTCGCTTCAGACATCCTCAAGCGAAATCATACATCCTATATATAGGGGTGAGGTCATTTGAAGCGAGTAGTAGTTGTCATTGTACGTGTGATGAAGTGCTGACGGATCTGTATCAGAAAACCTTGTACAAGCACTCAAATCAATCAGAAAAGAAAGATTAAAAGGATTAGAGCTGTTATGACTTAGTTTACTTTGATTCCGCCTCTGTAAACTGAGATGAATTGCCTTGACTGACATTTTAGGGTCATACAACGGTCCAACAAGTGGTATCAGAGCTTAGGACGAGGAGTTCATACCATAGCAGCTTGATTCTACCGGATTATCTTCTTTCTACTCACTTCTTCTCTTACTTTTCTGATCTGAACTAGTTCCAATGGTCGAAATGGTCTGATTTCAGAATATAACGTGTAAAACTGAGTTTTAACAAAGCCTACAAAGTTTCAGATTAAAATTCAGACTAAAACATGTTTAAATTGACCTAAAACAAGATTTCGCTTGAAAGTAATTCGAAGGTTACAGATTGATTTCGCTTCAAATCAGACTTCCTGAAGCGAAATAGTTGATTTCGCTTGAAACTCTGAAGCGAAATTGATTTCTTGAAGCGAAATAGTGGTTTTAGATTGAAACTTGTTGAAGCGAAACAGTTGAAGCGAAATAGTGGATTTCGCTTGAATCATTTTTGTTAATAGATTTCGCTTGAATCAGAACTGTTGTTGAGTTTCGCTTGAAGATTGAAGCGAAATAGTGCATATCAGATTTCGCTTGAACAGTTTTATTAAACTGTTTTCGCTTGAAGTTGCTGAGTATTCAAAACTTAAAATTTTACTAAGTGTTTGCTTATTTGTTTGTCTACAGGAACATACAATATGGCAAATTCCGAACCTAAGCCATGGAAAGATGATCGTACTGAGGAAGAGAAGTATCAATATCGGAAGATGACTGCTGAAACCAAGATTATTAGACTTTCTGGTATCTATCTGGAAGCAAGGAGAGCAAACAGATGGGATCCAAAAAGAGAGTGTTATCTTGACCCATATGGAAATATTGCAATCGATGACAAAACGCTTGATATCGAAGCCATAATCCAGCAGTACAAAGAAGAGGATGAGTATTGGCAGAAGAAATGGTGGGGAGATGAAGAAGAGAAAAAGAAAAAGAAAGAGTTACTAGATGAAATTGAAAGAAATTCAGAAAATATGAGTTTGGTTGAGTTTAGTGAATTAATCAATAAGATTAAAGAAGGAATGACAATGAATGAAGAATCAAAGATGGATGAAACGTCGAAAAGTGAAGTTGTGTGCTCACAATGCGAAAAATCAGAAGCTGAAAATTTAAATCTCTTGAAAGATGTGGAGAATTTGACAGTGGAAATCAAAAGCTTGAAGGATGAGAAAGAATCTGATAATAAACAGATTCTTGAAATGAGAGAAAAGTGTGAGAAATTGACGTCAGAAAATGACAAACTGTTAAGTAGTTTGGACAGTTTGACATTAGAAATTAACGATTTGAAAGAAAAAGAAAAAGATTTACAAAAATCAAATCAAGATTTTAGAAGATGAGAGAGATATTTTTGGAAAAGATAATCTTCAAAAACAAATTGAAATCAATTCTCATCTTGCTAAAATCATTCAGCTTGAAAAAGAAGCTGAAAAAGCTCAGATGAAAATCAAAGAGCTTGAAGTTAAATTGAAAGGTTTTGTGAATTCTACATCACATGTTTGTCCAAAACTTATCAATTCCGTTCCTATAAGTGAAAATGTCACAAATTTTGACAAAGTCAAAGTCAAAATTGAAGATTGTGATGAAATATCTGATGATGAAAAAGAAGAGAAAAGAAAAACATCTTTGAAATTAAATGAAATGTTTAAAAATACTGTTTTACATTCTACTGAGAAAGGTGAATGCTCAACGCAAAAACCTGTAAAGAAGAATGCAGAATAGAAACAATCGGATAAGTCATCCAATCGTTTTGAAAAATTACAAAAATTTAAAAATCAAAACTCAAAAATAGTTGGTAATGAGTGGTGCAGGTTGGACCACAGAGCTCAAAGGCCAAATCCAGCTTTCAGGAGAAGTGACGATTACCACAGAGCCAAACAGTGCTATGACTTGAATGTTTGGACTGAAGGTGGTTCATGGTATGATAACAGAATGTGTTATAGATGCGGTTATCAAGGACACATTGCTGTTAACTGTCAAAGACAGAGAATCGAAACAAGAAGATGCTATGAATGCTACATCAGAGGACACATTGCTAAAGATTGCCCAAGGAGATCAATGGGAAGATCGAGGGTTGAATCTCAAAGAATGGCAAAGAAACCAGTCAACGTCAAGCCCCATGAACAGAAGGTTCTAAAACCTAAAGTTCAGGATCAGAAAATTCAAGAAAAGAAAGTTAAACTTTCACAAGGGCAGAAAGACAGACTGAGGAAGAAGAGAAAGAAAGCGAGAGAGTATCTCGAGAAAATTTTGTCCTCGGATAAAACTGGTAATCCGAGAAAAAGTTCTGATGAATTGCTTTCCTCAACTGCAGAAGCAATCAAAACAAATTCATTAGATACACATCTGAGGACAAACAGGAAAGAGAAAAGGGAGTTAAAGAAAGAAAAATTAACTAATCAAAATGATACCCAATCAAAGAAAGTTAATTTTTCTGACAAAATATTGATCAAGGTTTTTGAATATAAAAGAGACTGGGAAAGTTTATTCATTTCACAGCCTAATAAAAAAGGAAAACCTAGATCTAGTAAGCATTGGGTACCAATGAAGGTTGGCAATGAATTTGTTTCTTTGGAAACAAAGGAGCCACATGTTGGCGATGAATCTGATGTGTTAAAGTCAGACAAGCCACCATCAGGCAATGAATCTGACAGGTCAAAGTCAGACAAGCCATGTGCAGGCAATGATTCTGGTTTGTTAAAGCCAGAAGAGCCATCTGTTGAGGTAAAAACTGTTAAACCCAAGGCTGGTCAGGCTTGGGTAGATCTTTTCAAATGAAAAACCTGACTTGCCGGAGTTCCCAGGTTGGTAAGCGTGGAACATGAATCGGCATTATTCTTGAGAAATTCACAGGATGGTAACTGTGATATTTCGATTTACAAGTGGTAAATCAGGGACATTAAGTTGTACTTGATTTTCTACTAGTGTTTGTTGTTGACACGGGTCTTAATTGTTAATTCTTTAAAATGGTTGAAAAAGAACAATGTGATGAAACCCCGAGTTTGTGAAAAGACAAACAAAACTAATTTTCCGGAAAAACCATTTGATTAAAACAAACTTAAGTGTTTTGAAATCTAAATGGGAAAATAGTTTGTTGTCAGGGGGAGTTCTGATTGTTAAGCCAAGTGAATGGCGAATTGAAGCGATTCGATATCAGTTTGTCATTTTATTTGTACAGTTTGTTTTCAAATTTTCCCAGAAAATCAAAATTGAAACATATTTTGATTTTAGGGGGAGAAAAATTTTATAAAAAAAAATAATAGAAAATTTGAAAATGCCAAAAACATTGAAAAAGCAAAAATGAGTTTTGTTGTGAAAAAGAGGAAATGATAGAAAATCAGTGAACGATCACAGCATGCTAAAGATATGAAATGTCAAATGTGATAAACGGTCTCACTGATGATGTGCCAGTAGGTTTTTGCACATTTAGTAAATTGTGACGAGATATAAACCTAAATTTCAAACTTGCTTATATCGTGGGTAACATCTTTAGGATATATGGGTAACCCCCGAAATCTCGTTTGAAAGGTTTCGTATTCTGATATACAGGTCTTTATTCTTAATGATGTCTGGGGTATTATTCCGGGACTTCTGCTGAACGGTGGTTCTGACCTAGTCCTCGAATAATACTTTCTGCAAATGCTTGAAACATAGCATCACCCTCAGCATAAATGATAAGACAATTAAATTGCTTAGAAATGCTGTTGTAAAAAAGATCCTCTAAAGGGGACACACCCAAGTTGAGTCATGATCTCTCTGCTGAACGGTAGTTCTGACCTGAGCTCTCATGATTCTTCATAAATTATTAACCCCTTACAGATATCATTGATGTTGTACTTACCTGTAAGACTGAATATTGGAATCTGGATACGGGAGTATATTCTGAGGTGGGATACGCGATTAAGTTTAAGTATCTAAGACATTAAACTCGTATCTCGAAGCAGTTGGACTTTGTGTGAAAATTTAAGAGGACCAATATACTGACAATCAACGTGAATCGTTTAGAGCTTAAAATGTTTAAAGCTTAACGGTGCTTGTGATTGGTCTCAAAAACTGATATGATCCTTTTACACAAACTCACAAAAAATATTGTTTGTACATATTTCTTTACTGTATTTCTTTAAATTCAAAATCCAAAAAGATTTTAGTGTGTTTTAGCATAAAATTTTGAAAATACAAAAAGATTTTCGACAACTGATGTTGAAGAGCTGATTTTCAAAATTCCAAGTGCTAAACTTGATGAACAGGGTTGGGAGAGTTTGTTGAAAACTTTGAATGCTATATACAAATGTTTTTGAAAGATTGAGTGGTTAGTTAATCAAGATCATTCATTTGAACTTGATGTAACTAGTATGTTTGTTGTTTGAATGTTGTCTACCTGTAAGTTTTTAAATTTAAGTGTAATAAATTTGTGAAACTTATGTTGTGGTAGAGAATATGCAGGTTTTAGGAATTCCCACGGAAGCTAATTGTCAAAAGCTTGAACCAGATTTCTCAGATCCTAGCATATCGAGAGGGGGAGTCTGTGAAAGGAAGAGTCTGGATCAACGATCAAAGGGAAGATTGAAGTTTAAAGTTTAAAGCTTGAAGATAAAGATTGATGAGGATTTTTACAATGTTTGAAGATTGTTAAAGACAAAGACTTGAAGCCAAAGACTTCATCAACATCCAAGGGGGAGTCTGTTGGTGCACTTAATGTCTGCTGATTACGTCATTATCAAGTCTTGTGTCTAGGATAGTTTGAATGATCACACTATAGGGTTTAAATTAGGGTTTATATGTTTTAATCATGAGATTTCGCTTGAAAGGTTATGTGAATGCTTGAAGCGAAATCAAGATGTGATGATTTCGCTTCAGACATCCTCAAGCGAAATCATACATCCTATATATAGGGGTGAGGTCATTTGAAGCGAGTAGTAGTTGTCATTGTACGTGTGACGAAGTGCTGACGGATCTGTATCAGAAAACCTTGTACAAGCACTCAAATCAATCAGAAAAGAAAGATTAAAAGGATTAGAGCTGTTATGACTTAGTTTACTTTGATTCCGCCTCTGTAAACTGAGATGAATTGCCTTGACTGACATTTTAGGGTCATACAACGGTCCAACAGCCTCAATTTCTGACCCCGTCATCTTGAGGTTGAAGAACTCGACTTCCAGCTTATGAATGTCATCACGACTGCAGTATTCCTCCTTGATCATTTCTTTAAAAGTTTCCCATGGGGTGGAGTTGGCAGCAACCAACCCCAGCATTTGGACCTGAGCGTTCCACCATGTGAGAGCTAAACCCTCGAGAGTACCAGTAGCATACTTCACCCTGCGCGCCTCAGGGCATTCACACATTTCGAAGACTGACTCGAGCTTCTCAAACCAGTGGAGGAGACCTACAGCTCCTTCAGTGCCGCTAAAAGTAGTTGGTCGGCAGTCCATAAAAGTTTTAAAGGTGCACACAGGTGGCTGAACATGTTGACCTATCGAGGGTGAAAGAAAAGACAGAGTTTAACACAAAGGTTTGTTCACGAGAGTAGGATCTAAAGATCCTAGAATGGGTTTGGACTGCAGGATATACCTCCTGCGTGTGCAGCTGCAAGTGCCGCAGCAACTCATTCGTTAATCAGAGCCGTCAACTGGGCTTGTGTCATATTAATGCGTCCAGACATGATCTTCACATCAAGAGGAACGTGAGTGAGAGGGGTTCGCGAAAATGCGATGACAGAAGAGAGTAAGCACACACGTTTCCAAGCAACAGTAGTTATACTAACCAAGCATACCATGAGCAATGTACTATGTAACTAGCAAGTAGGCAATATATACATAGATCATATCACCTAGAATGTCGAGCCTTGCATGTGGAGTGAAGCGTCGTTGTGGATCGTAGAGCACTATACAGGTTATAGTCTGATTTTAATAAAACTTTTTCCCCTTATTAAAACCAAGTTCACTATAACCAATGGCTCTGATACCAATCTGTCACACCCCCAAAATCCACCTGCGGAATACCACCGCTTGGAGGCGTGACTGACCAGGATCCAGCCACCAATCATATTGAACAAGCATGTAAGTAATTATAAAATCCGACCAATACAATTGGTGTCCAAACAAAACATAATTTAAGTTGCAAGCGAAAGCATAACGTTTAAAACCAAAACAGAGGTTTAATTGTTTCAAAGTTTAACATGACATGCAACCGTCCATGTCCCACAACGACTCTCTTCCATGCAAGCTCCAGCTAAGTACCTATTGACCAGCAAAGCATGTAGTAACGAGTCAACAACAAGTTGAGTGAGTTCACGGTTGGGTGTTCGTTTTAGGTCGTTTTGAAAACAGTTTCCTTTATCTGGCATCCTGCCGTGGGGGTTACCCCATAGTTGAAAACGTGACTTGTTTATTCCCGGTTACTCTGGCAATCCAGCCGTGGGGGCTACCCCTTGTTAGTTATCTGGCATTTCGGCCGTGGGGGCTACCCCATGTATACACTAGACTCGTTACCATATCGACTACTGACGTTAGTCATGTTTATGTGCCCTTAGCGTCGGTGTCTTTCATCACCGACGTGCCATAGTCCATTAGTTCACGCCCGTCCTCTACGGCACGGTGTGAGGTTTGTCAAACCTAAATAGCGCTATCTAACTAATGACCCGCTCGCCATTGGCCCGGCGATTAAGTCGATATAAACAGGAGGGACTTCGTGATAGAGTTTTGGTCTAGTACGAGTTATCTGTCCATGAGGACGTGGAGTTACATTCCTGAACCAATGCTGTCCTACCCAAGAAGGACGAGGAACCCATGTTCCTTAACCCCAATTCCCGACCCCTGGGAATCCCATGCTTTGTAGAGGGTGTGAACTCACCTTGGTTTGCTCGGCAGATACACAGAAAGGTCAATCAAGTTGTAAGTGGTCAACTACGTCCTAACATAGATACCATTCATGTCAGGTTCATATCCAAGTAGTGCACGTATGTTCTACACGTATTGTACACAAGTGACAATCATGGCATACATGTCCAGCATGGTAGTTCAACAATAGTTCGTAACAAGTTCCACAGTGACATTCACGTAACAACCAAAGTCCAAGTGTGCGGTCCAACCAGTTGGGCTCTTAATAGCATGCAGGTCCAAAACAGTGCACGACATACACAATTAACAATACACAGAAAGTCCATACATTCGGCCCACTAACTTAGGCCCGTAACTATGCAGGTCCAACAGAACATACATAATTAGGTGGTCTCGAGTCGAGACTATAGATCTCGAGTCGAGACTGTGCGGTCTTGAGTTATACCTACGAGTTCTCGAGTCGCAAACTGTGGAGGTCTCAAGTCATGCACGTTCTGGTCTCGAGTCACAACCGGACTCGTAACCATGGTTTCGAGTTATGCTGTTTTGTGTGAGGGAGCTGTGGTCTCGAGCCGAGACTAGAGGTTCTTGAATCGCAACCGCTGATCTCGAGCTGGCTTCTAGATGGTCTCGAGTCGAAACCAGAGGTCTCGACTCCCAGCACCTGCTGATCTGCATAGTGTACTTAACCAATGGAAATCCGATTTCATGCACCCTTATGTACTATCCATATAAACATGTTTTCTTGTCTAACAATTTACTAAAATGGATCAAAAAAGTATTTTTCAAATGTTCATAGCATGTTCATATCATATCATATTCAAACACATTCAACACATATTCAAATATTCATATCCTCATTCAACACCTTTTCATCATATGTTCATCCTATATAAACTCTTGCATTTTACGGACAAGAATTATAATACCTAAACTAGATATCAAGATCATCTTGCAAACAAAACATTTGTTCCGTAACTTCATAAATCGGATGATTATAACAAATCCTCTAACTATCATTCTTTTATCACTCAAGCTTATCTTAGCAAGGCATTTATCATACAACATTCATACTTTTCACAAAAGAGAATATTTGTTCATTTTATGTATTTGGAACCAAGCATATATCAATAGCAAACAAGAACTCATCAAACTGATCAAACACTTTAATCATGCATAAAACTTTAACAAGCAAACACATTATCAAGTATCTTCATCACACATCATCATCAACCGAAATATTACACACTATCATCAACCGAATACAATACATAGCATGCATCACTAACCGGTTAGGTTCTCTAAGTGTGAGGGTATGAAGAAGTCGATGAATAAGCTTCCAAGGGAGATCCTAAGCTTGAACCGAGAGCCCTTTGTTGTCACCGGTTGAATCCGAAAGGAGAGGAGAGAAGACTTGTGCCCCTAGGGTTTTAGTGAGAGAGAATGTAGGAGAGTATGTGTGAGAGTGAGTGTAGGTTGCCCAAAGAATGGCAAAGTTGGCTATCCACCAAGGATATATACTAGTTCTAAGGTGGTACACCCTAATGGGCTTTCGGGTGGACTAAGGAGGTGTGTGGCCCAACCGGCCCAAATAGTTACACTGTTCACTCGAGACCGCATGGTCTCGAGTCGGGTCCTTATGTCTCGGTTCACAATAATCACACGCATACATACAAGCATAACACACAATCACATAAATTCACTTATATCATTCATTGAGCCAACAAGTTAACTAGTCACATAACGTTCAAGCATGTTACATCGAGCTACAATGAAAGGTTCTAAATTTCGAGTTGTCACATTCTGGTACTTGCCACCTCCACCTCTTAACCTTTGCTCAAAAGTTTTTGTGAAAAGGGCAATTTCCTCAGCAAAGGCTAAAAAATCTGTTGAGGTATCAGAATTTTCTCAGCCTTGACAATTTGAGGTTTGTGGATCAGAAACGTTTGCTCTTTGTGAGTTAGAAATAAGAGCAATAGGTCCTCCCTTTTGGTTCGAGTTCTAGTAAATCTCTTCCTCTCTTGGAGAAAGGATGCTATAAAGATCATGTAAATTCATGTTCCCTAGTTCTAGAGTGGATGCCAAAGTCATTGTTAGACTTCTTCATTCTCTCGGCAAGGCATCCAGAAAATTTACATTTCTTTCATCATTTGATTTCTCAATACCAAACTTTTTAAGATCATTTAAAAGTTTTGTGAACCAATTGTAAGTTTCAGAAAGACTCTCATTTTGAAGACTTTTGAATCTTTCATAAGAAGAGACACAGTTTGTTTGTTTGTTTCTCTTCATTCTTTCTCCTCATTCACAAAGATTTTCCAGTTGATCCCACATTTCCTTAGCAGATGCACAAGCATCTACTTGGGAAAATATATCATTAGAAAGTGCCATAATCAAGAGTGATTTAGCCCTTTCATCATCCTCCACTTTATCCTTATCTTCTTTGCTCTAATGTATTTCTTGTTTTGGAGCAAAAGAGATAGGAATTTCAGGTGTGTGCTCAGTTGCTGGAACAACATCAATTTCAATAGTGGGTGTATGTGGGCCTCTCTCAATGGATTGAAACAGAGCTCGATCGTGTCCATTAAGGAAATTGATCATCCTGATTCTCCATTGGGGGTATTCCTCACTGACCAAAGTCGGAGGATTTGACATAGATCCAATATTGAAAGCATTGTTCCATGTTTGAAATTTTGCCACATTTAGTTAAAAAAGATTGTTATAAAAATGAGCAAATGATCTTTTGAAAATAGTTTATTCAATCCGTTCTGATACCAATTGTTGATCCCGGATAAGATGCTCTTTGACTAATTATGGCAATAGATTTCAACAAGTATGGAAATATTAAGCGGAACTAGAAATCAAACTTTCAAGAAACACAACTTATAGAATTTTCAAGTATATATATCACTTTGGAAAAACAAAGTTTACAAGGTGATTGTGAGGTTTGTGACTATTACAAATGAATGCTCAAAGAATTATGGAATGAAGGGTAATGGAGTTTTATTGTATATATTGAATGATTGGCTTAACTCATTTAACCTCCGGTGGTGACATCTCTATTTATATTTATTTATTCATGCACTTGCTCTGCATAAAGTAGCTTCTTGGCATATTCATTGAATCCACTAAGGTCAACTTGCTACTTTTACAAAATATGTCAGAGCCTTATCTCTTTAGACAAGTTGGCTTATCAAAATTTCTGATGGCCTTCTTACCAGAATTCTGTTGAGATGATCATCAGAATTCTGATGATCAGAGTTTACCAGATTCAGATGATAAATAACAGATTCATCATCAAAATTTTCAGAATTGTCTCTTCTAATCGTCTTTCTTTGTCTTGGATCATATTCTGATCTTTGTTGAAAACATATCTTTATTTCTTTTCTTGTCCTGTTATCTTGTATTTACCTTTTTATTGATCTTCTTGACTTTATCTTCAGCATATGATCAGATTGATCATCTTTTTCTTCAATACTTACAAAAGTTTCCTAACATAATTAAATCCTAATGTTTATCGGGTTAACTTTTACCAAGTACGATATTTTACTTGTTCATCCCAATGAACTTGGGTTAATTACCAAACCCTTTTTGGGGTGTTACAATAGTCCAGGCTTGTAATGGTGTGATGGAATAGCATACCTCGGACTCTCAATAGTGGATAGAACCGTGTATCCCAGATTGTGTAATCTGGTTTAAATTTTGTAGTATCATACCAGGCTTGGTCTGATTAGAAGTTGTATTTTAGTTTTTAGACATTGTATAGTAAGTTGTTATCAATTAAAATAAGTACTTTTTCTATCAACTGTGTTATAAAGCATCCTTATCGAGTGAGGTGTCATAGTTGGTATCAAAGCCAAAGGTTTTAGCGAATTAGGTATTTAGTAGGGATACCTAGGCTTTAACCTAAGAAAATAAGCTTAATTAAGTTAAGTTCGTAAATAAGGATGCCATGGGAGGCAAAGGAATTGACTTCTGAAGTAAGCATGCTCTAGCTGATTTTGATATACAAATAATGGAGGAATATGAGTTTGAACTTACTGAGGATGTAGAGTTATTAGAAGATACCAATAGTAATAACTACAGCTTATAAACCCTTATTTTGTTAGCATTTTGTACCCATTGCCCTCAACAACAATTACCCGTGAATCATGTCCCATTACTCGTTAGGAGACTAAGAAAAGCAATAGATGCTAGTTTCAATGTGATAAATTTGAAAATTTGTTGTATTATGTGTACTATGCGAAATAATTAATGTAACCGCCTGCTAATAAATACGATATTAAAGCAGTGTTTTCATGAAAATTTTGAAAATGTCGGCAGAACCTTCAATTAACAATAATCGTCAACCTAACCAACCAATTGATCCGCATGTTGACTCTGATCGTCATGGCGAATCCGTAAACTTAGGAGATGACGTGATCAATCGGATAGCCATCTAAGTCACATAAACCCTTGCCAATGCACAGGGATGCGAATGTCAGAATATAGAACAACCAGTGCAATCCGAGGGAAACACCACATCGACACCAACTCCATGAGAGGAACCTCGACAAGAAAAGAAGGCGGAGGATATTAAACTAACTAAAGCTATAGAAAAATAAATCTCTAGAGAATGCAATTACATGACCTTCATTTCTTGTAACCCTCCTTCATTCGATGGGAAGAAAGGTGCTATTGATGCACATGAATGGCTAAGTGAGGTAGAAGCCATTCTGGACGTTAGTGATTGCCAAAGCCCTATATCGCATCATCTCAACTCAAATGGAAGAGTTAAGAAATCAACTCAAGGAATTACCGAGTAAAGGGTTCAAATGTTTGAGCACATCACCATGGGGAGCACCTATCCTTTTTGTCAAAAAGAAAAGACGACTCAATGAGTATGTGTATCAATTATAGAGATCTGAATAAAATTACCATAAAGAATCAATACCCACTATCAAGAATTGATGATCTTTTTTATCAACTACAAGGTGTCAGTTACTTCTCGAAGATAGACTTAACATTTGGATATAATCAACTGAAGGTAAGAGAAGTGGATATACCGATAACTATTTTTAGAACAAGGTATGGTCACTACGAGTTCCTAGTGATGCCATTCGGCATCACAAATGCACCAACTGCTTTCATGGACCTCATGAGCCAAGTATGCCAGCCCTTGTTGGATCAGTTCATGATTGTTTTTATAGATGATATCCTCATTTATTCTAAGAGTAAAGAAGCACATGAAGAACATATTCGTGCCATCCTCAAGTTGCTAAAGGAAGAGAAACTTTATGATAAGTATAGTAAATGTGAATTCTAGACTAGGGAAGTCCAATTTTTAGGACACAATGTGAATGAGAAGATTATAAGATGGAAATTGGCAACAATCTATGTTAAAGAAATTGTTACCCGTCAAGGGGTATCTATCTCCATTATCTCTAACAGAGATATGCGTTTCACCCCAGGATTTTGGTAGAGTTTCCAACAAGAATTAGGAACCCATGTTAACCTAAGCATGACATACCATCCGCAAACAGATGAAAAAGGTGAAAGAACCATACAACACTAGATTATATGCTTAGAGTGTGCGTACTTGATTTCCGAGGAAATTGGGATGATCATTTACCTCTGATAGAGTTTGCATATATTAACAACTACCACTCAAGTATTAAAGCCACTCCGTTTGAAGCACTATATGGAAGGAAATGTCATTCACCAATCTATTGGACTTAATAGACTGAAGCTGGTAGAAACCCATTAGTTGGACCCGAGATTATTGAAGAAACAACAAATAAGATTATACAAATCAAAGAACAATGAAAGTTGCTAGAGACAAACAGAAAAGTTACAATGAAAACGTAGGAGACCTTTAGAGTATTAGGTTGGTGATAAAGTATTACTAAAGGTCTTGCTCTGGAAAGGAATTATTCATTTTGGTAAAAGGGGGAAACTAAGTCCACGCTATATTGGAGCACTTGAGATGACCGGAAGAGTTGGTCCGATAACATATAAGTTAAAACTACCAGAAGAGTTACAAGGAATTCTTGACATGTTTTACGTGTCTAACTTAAGAAAATATCTGGCTGACGAGTCACTTAAGACGCCTTGGCAGTGTCACACCCCGACCACGTTAAAACAACAAACCGTGGCGGAAACGTCGGGGAGTGTTGTAACAGAATCATCGTTTCAACAACCATGGTAACTAAAAGTTTCGTTTTATTGATTCATTAAGTAATTTACATTGTCTTAAAACCAATCAAACAAATTAAACATCGTCTACTATCGTTTTTATGTAACTAAGGCCTTGTCCAGATCCTAAGTGAACGTGCTTCCTAGCAATCATCATGCAACATCACCTGAAACATATGTAAAAACAAAGTCAGCAAAGAAATGCTGGCGAGCACATAGGTTTTTATAAGAGTATCGGAATCATGGCTCGTTTATGTATATATTGCAATACCTCGAAAACCTTGTTTTGAAAAGTATATAAGATTGCAACATGATTAACCAACTCAAATCAAGATGGTTATAATTTATAAAATCTCATAGCCATGATTCTTAACCCCAAAACATTTGCTTTAGTAAACCAATTCGTAAAACATCTCGTTAAAAACTCGTTAATAAAACTCGTATGGTTTATATCATTTCGAAAACCTCGTTGTGTGACATCGTTTCAAATCGTTTCCCAAGTGAACTAAATAATGACACGCAATGTAATACGATAGAAGCACTTATATATAAGATGTACCAGCGGCGTATCTACCATGATTCTATCATGCTACACCCGTCCCATTATCTAATCACTACCCAAAACCAATCGTTCGTTTAAATCGTTTTATCTTGTTTAAGTCGTTCCAAATCGTTTAATTCGTCCCAAAATCGTTTTCGTTTTAATTGTGAAACTACTTATGGTCGTCTCGCTAATAACATTCAAACCTTCGTGACTCGACTACCTCGTTTCTCGCATTAACAAACCACCAAAGGGTAAGTTAACAATCATCAGATTCGGTCGTTACCTATATAACCCCCACACATAACCATGGGCGTAGTCTGATAACGGGATTTGTCAGATCCTATGGTACCATAACCTAATACTGGTCGGCTTGATCAATGCTAATGAATGTCATTCGTTATGTAGTTACAACCATCAAGTTTCGTTCACATTATCGAAATCGTATTTAGTTTAATATAAACCATCTTAATCGTTTTTGAAAACATCGTTAAAATATCGAAATCGTTTTAATACATATGAATCACCCCAAAACAATTGAAAACAGTAAAATAGGGGAACTATGTACTCACATTGAATGATAGGGTATCCTTGATATAAAGAACTTAGCGAAGCTCAGACAAACCAAGGAAACTTCAAGTAATACTTAGTAATCAGATCACTAGTAAATAAATTAACACCTAAATCGGAAGATCGGATAAGATGAGGTCTTGTAAACCAAATGAGTGTTGGAACTCATGTGATATGGTTTAACAAAGCCTACATCCGAAATCGGAAATTAGCCTAAGTGCTTTCGACCCGTTACGACCCATTAAGGTAGCTTATGCTACTTTAACGCGTCGTTCGCGTGAAACTATGTTCGGATGGTTAACTATGTGCTATGTCAAGTCTTACATGCCCTATTATACCTAATTATGTTACCAAATCAGATTATATGTCAAAAACAGGTTCACATATGTAAAATACAGATTTATGCTTCAAAAGGGCGTTTTGGTCATTTCTTATGGGCATACAAGCTACTTAACAAATAACTAACCAATCCTATGTGATCATAAGGTATAACCTCAGTGGTTATTCCCTATGCAACTATGATCACTAATCAATCTTGCTCGGATCCAAATGATTGACCAAACGTGTCGGGTTCGAAAGTCTAAGCGGTTGCTTAGACCGCTTAACTTACGACCCTAAACAAGCACTAAACTATTAGTGACGGGTTAAACATGTCAAAACATGTTTAACTAACTTATAAAACTGATTTGGTATCAAAACAAAGTGTTTTGATACCTATAAGTAGTTCTGTTGCAAAATGCGTGCTAAAACGCATTTTGACCGAAACTTTGACTCGTCACTACGCCTAGTTAACGTGGTAATCAGTAGGTATAATCGCTGAGGATTATAACCATCGTGATTACAATCAGGTTGCAAAGTTCAATTGAACTTTGACTTGACCAATTGATGGTCAAAACCGAAAGTCAAACTGTTGGCCATACTGTTTGACTTTCTGCTTAAACATAAAGAAAAAACATGAAAGAAGACTTACAAATGGTCCTAGCTATCTTTTCTACAAAGAATAAGGTTCCAATCAGTTGAGAGAGCACCCAAACCAGATTGTAGAGAAGATAAGAAGGAAATGAGCAAAGAATGAGGAAATGAGCTTGGCTATTTATAGTTGTAGCAAACTCACAAGATCATTCCATTTGTTTGTGTGGCCATCAAGGATTAAATCATATCCATACATGTGTTAGGAACTGATTAGAGACCTTGGAGAACACTTAAACTTGCCCATCACACAAAGAATTTACCATAACAGCCCCTGAAGATCAAACAGAATGCTGAAAACTGAAATCTGGTCACTGGGCACTTCACACGGCCTGCGTAAGGTATAGGGGCAACCTTACGCGCCCCGCCTGGCCTCCCCAGATCAGCAGAAGTTTCAGAATTGACAGTTCAGGTCCCTGCACTTGTTTGGGTCCATTTCAGGCACTTTTGACACCCGTTAAGCCATTTTCAAGGCTCTACAAGGTCAATAAAGTTTAGAGGACTCAAAATGTGCTCGAAAAACTCTCGGATGTCGGCTCGTTTGGTCGTACGGTCGCGTTGTTCGTTAAATTACGACGAAACTCAAACGGACGCGAAAACGATCCAAATTAAGCGACGAATGGTATTTTTGCATGCCGATCACTAAAATAAAAATATTTTAGTGTGTACAAAAATTTTGGATGTCCAGATGTGGTCAGAACGTAAGATATGCGCGAAAATGCAAACTTACGTCGTTTTTGACACTTTTAGTCCCTGTAAGATCAAATAAGCATGTTTTCGCATACCGAACCCCTCAAAGCTTATTTCTAAGCTATGTTTAGGTTATTTATGCTATGTTTAGCTTATGATAAAGTTCCGGACTCTTCGATACTATACGAATCGGTATAGTTTCGCAGTTTGACACAAATAGTCCCTGCGATCAAATAGACTTGTTTTCAACACACCAAACCTTCCAAAACTTATTTCTAAGTTATGTTTAGGTTATTTAAGGTATGTTAAGCCTATGTCACTATTCCGGAGTGTTTTTCGCGTTAAACTGACTGCGTTTACGCACCAGTTTGCGTATAACTTTCCAGAAAGTGATTTAAAGCTTGAAATCGGAATCCAATCGAATTGAAAAATGATCAAACACAAATACTCATATAATAACACCACAATACATTGTTTTATTAATAAATAACATTGTTTTACATTGTTCATTGATTAAACAGCACAGTTGTCACAGTCTCCCATACTTTAGGAAATTTCGTCCCGAAATTTTAACTAGAGGAAACTTGTGAGAACAATTGCGGATATTTCGCCTTCATTTGGTCCTTACATTCCCAAGTAAACTCTGGGCCACGTTTGGATTCCCAGTGAATCTTGACCAAATGA
>JARYGA010036118.1:0-46941 GCA_030545235.1 Helianthus tuberosus
TAGATAACTATTTTATTAAAATACTTGAAAACGGCCCAGTTTTGTATATTAAAACTGAAACGATATAAGTAGTGTTTTGCATGTCTAAATGTCGGGTTGGCCAAATTGAGAACTGATTGGATGATTTTACAAAAGAAAATGATACGCTAGTAAGCGTGGATGCCTCCGTTTACAGAGGAAACTCTGGCGAAATTTTTCCAGAAAATATAACACTTAGAAATGTTTTTGGTGACAAGTGTTATAAATATATTTTTAACTTGTTTTCCAAAATATAAATTTCGCCATGATTTTTATTACAAAATAACCAAGTGTCGGAGGTGGATTTTCGTAAATGAAAACTTGTTAAATATATATTGAGAATATATATTTCATAATAAAACGCTTGTGTGCTTACGTGATTATATTTGTGAACTAGAGATATATTATTTTTGGGGTAAAAATAATATTACTTGGAAATATCATGAAAATACGACTCCAAAATAATACCAACGCCGTCACAAATAAATATTTAAGTTACATCGGTATTGTTTATACAACGCGAACTCTAAAATGTAACTTGCGTATTTTCGAAAAATACTCTTAAATGTGTATTTTGATAAAGTATTATTTTGGAAAATTGTATGAAGTAAAATATAATATTTTTGGGAAAAATATGTATATTTGGAAACAGAATATTTTAGACAAGTGAATTAAAATATATTTTCAAGTGAGACTTAAAAATATATTTTCGGAATTATAAAACGCACATGTATTAATACCCCCATCCTTGGGAAGGAATGTATTTATTAAATAATTTAGAAGTGAAAATACGAAATAGTTGCCTAACTATTTCCCAAAAACGTTAAACCTTAAGCCAAGGCACGGCCGTCCGTCTAATAGAGGTTAGTACGTGTAGGTTGTCACGCAGCAGGTTGATTGGGAGATACTATTTCGAGATGCACTTCTGTGAGTTCATGTCCCCCCTTTTCTTTTAACTGTTTTCAGTTTTTATACTTCGGGGGTGAAGTACATGTTACGATTATTACGAACTTTTACTTACATGGTATGGTTAGCTTAAGAAGGGTTACTACTTAGATCATGTGAGTGGGTAGGCGAGAACTGGAAGCCATTAATCCTCATTGTAGGACCGAGGGTCAGTAGCGGTATCTATCTGGGTGTAGCGAGCCCAACCCCTGAGCCCGCTTAGTGGACCAGGTGGTTACTTTGTGCCCGACGCATAAATCTGCTAGGTTTGAGTCTTCCTACAGCACTTCACACATATCATTGGCTTTGCAACCCAATGGTGATCTCTTTTTCCTTAATTGCTACATACCAGGGAATTTTATACATACTTACAACATTTTCAAATGTTTGTACATACTCACTTACACATGAACTCGCTCAACTTTATGTTGACTTTTCAAACTACATGTATTTTAGGAAACTAACGGATCTGGCACGGTATGCACGTATTTTCAAGCTGCGTTTGAATAAGGAAGTCATCCAGGGTTTAGAAGGTGTAACCTCTTCCTGGACGGGTTACATATCTCTAAACCTAGTATTGTTTAAAGTCTTTTGCTAAGTCTTTATAAACTCAATTAAATCAAGTTAAGGTTTGTAACTTATTTTGTAATTGTTGAAAAAATGGGATTTTTCTAAACTTTATTAATGGATGAATATCTCATGTTTTTATCATATAGCATTGTTATGATTGTTGCTATGGTATTAAGAAGTCACACCAAATAAACCCACGCTTCCGCAAAGCCAGGGTGTGACATTATTGTTGTTGTATAACTGATGGATCTGGGTTACTACGCCCGAAAGCACTGCAACCATTTGCTAAGTGACAAGGGCTGCGACTTCTTCATTAGTTACGGGTTATGCATCTCGTCGAGGAGGCATTGTCTAAAAAGAACAAGGAAACATGAGAGAAAACAAGTGAAATGGCATTGGGTTAGAATAGGATGATACAATTACTGACCAAAAAGCATGGGTGATGGTCATTTGTTCGAACCATGAAGCGAACAAACGACACACAAAAGCTGAATCAAAGTAAATAGGTCCTCATAATTTATCGTGAAGACATGCTTTAGCCTATAAGTGGACACTCACCACAAGAGTTCTCAGGTAAGAGTGACTGGTCCGATTATGTGGATTTGTACGAACACTCTAGCCTTAGACAGAAAACTCAGGATACATCCATCCACCCTTCCAGATTGCACGTGTTCACATTATAAGACCCAACTTTGACGGAATTTTGAAAACTTAGTGGGTTCAAAACCTTATAATAAATCATCCTAGAACAGATGATTAGTTTTCAAAGTGGATTTGAAATTTGTGTTCTTATTTTGGTTGTCACCTAAAGATAGGCGACGATATTGTTTTTAAAACTAAATACAAGACAACTTGTGTGGCACCTGAGGAAAACCTACAACAATCTTGATTTATCACTTCACTCCTCTATGCTTACTTATCAAATTTCGGGACGAAATTTCTTTCAAGTTGGGGATGATGTAACAACCCGAACTTCCAAGGTCAGTGTCTCTTAGTCATGTGACACTGTTTTCTTATTATTTCTCTTTCATGTCCCTTGCGATGATGAAAATTGATAAACACTTGTGACTATAATGTAATTGCTAAATGTATAACGTGTTTGAGCATGTGTATGTCTGTTCGACTGATTAACTACAAGGAACCGTTAAACGTTTCTAGGTGTCATTTAGTTAGTTTAGGGAACTAACCTATTTGGGCCGCGAGCTAAACGATTGCTCACGTGGGCCGCACCACAAACACTTGTAGCCCAACATAAACTAACTAGATAAAATGGGCCCATTGTGATGACAATTACAACCTATATTGCGGCAGCCCAAATAGAATGGGCTTAAGCCCATTATTTCGGCCAAAAAGGGTTAACCGCCCAAACCCTTATTATCTATGTATACGTATTATGTTTCCTGCTTAGCACAAAACTCAAATAAAACCGTACTTCTTCCAAGAGTGCGTGCGACAGGAGATCTCCCCCCCCTTCATCGAAGCATTACTTAGTTAGTAGATACATGTTTACATAAATTCTTAATTCACAATTATTAATATTGTTCATGTGTGAGTTGAGTAACAAAAAGTGTATACGTATGCTATATGATGTTTTATGTTATGTGATTACCATGACTATGGGGAACCGTGATGGTTATTATTAATTAATACAGAATTGAGTAGTTCATATTAATATGTAATGTATCAATTGGTATGTTAAGTGGAATTGAATGTTTGATGATTAAGATGATCTAGCGATAATTTCTTGTGAACTGTTGATGGTCATCGAGTAGGAACAGGTTGTGATCATGATTGTTAATGTTAAATGGCTAAGTCATAGGGTCACGATTTTGATCAGCTTTATTGTTATTAATTTAGTGAATCAAATGACAAATCGGTTACTTAATTCTAGTAATATAACACTGTTTGATCGGAATTAGGTATAATATGTGAATGATGTCGTTAATGGCAATGTACTATGTTCATACATGCAGAATAATGGGTTATTATGTTCACCTAGAATAATGGTAAATAGGATCTATGAAAACTAGAGAAGTAGATTGTTTTGATTTGTTGTGATATGTTACTGATTTCGAGTGAAGCTACAGTTTCTAGGAAAACATGATTTGAATGATTAATGTAAGGGACTCATGAGATGTAAGGTAAACAGGGAATAGATTGCATGTTTTAAAACATGAAGCACACCTTGAATGAATGGTAGGTTGTATTGGGCCCATAACTCGGATGGGCCGAACTCCCTAGAAGCTACACTACATGACCAGGTCTCACACATAAATGTGGGCCGTACTTGTTGATGGGATTGGGTTAATTGGGCCGCATAGCATAGGGCACTTCAGCTGGGTTTAGTTACGCATTGGGCCAACCCTTTTCTTACATTGGGCCGATCTATAGGATGCACATCAGAAGGGTTGCTTATGTGTTCATGTAATGTCACTGATTTGTATGTTGCACGCTTGCGGGAATCAACGGATTAACTGTTGCATGATTTATACATATGAATTAATGAGGTGGATTGGCTTATGAACTGATTGTATGCCAGGAGACTGTGTCATGATGTTGTCATGAGTTGAACTATATGGGTGTTACTTATACATTAAATCATGTGGTATGTGACTAAGGAATATGTGAATTAATTGTATGTGAAATATCTAGTGTATGTGCATTCAAAACTGATTGTTATCGGTAACCATGTTAGGACGTTTGTGACCGACTGTTAAACAAGTAACCGGTCTTACCGAGCAAACCAAGGTGAGTTCACACTTTCTACAAGGCATGGGATTCCCGGTGGTTGGGAATGGGTAAAGGAATAAATCGGAAACTGCGTGATCTCATAGTTTGGAACACGTATACATCCTCTTTATTGAAGGGTGATAACATGTATTAAGGATTTAATCGGAACCTGCGTGATCTCCTGGTTTGGGGACACGTACCACATCCTCTTTATTGAAGGGTGATAACATTTATACTAGACCAAAAACTCTATCATGAAGTCCCTCATTTTTATATCGACTTAATCGCCGGGCCAATGGCGAGCGGGTCATTAGTTAGATAGCGCTATTTAGGTTTGACAAGCCTCACACCGTGCCGCAGAGGACGGGCGTGAACTAATGGATCTGGGCACGTCAGTGATGATAGACATTGACGCTAGGGCACCAACTTACTTCAGTTAGTAGTCGATATGGTAACGGGTCTAGTGGTTAACATGGGGTAGCCCCCACTGATTATGGTTATGGTTTGGGAAACAAGGAATTGGTTAACTCATGGTTTACAAATGAACTTATGGTTTTTGGAACAATTTTAAAATGAACACCAACTGTGAACTCGCTCAACTTTGTTGTTGACTCGTTGTTACATGCCTTGCAGGCCTTTAGGTGCATATTGTTGGAACTTGCTGTTTGGGAGGCTGGAGTGGTCATGGGTCGAGATACATGGAATCTCAATACAAACTTATTGGTTTATGTACACATGGCTTTCGAAACACTTAACAAATGAGTTATGCTTCCGCTGTATTTAATGAATGATATGTAATGTTTGTAACACTTTACGTTAATGAATGACATTTTTATTTAATTAGATCTTTGAGTTCAATGTGATTGGTGGCTTAGATCCTGGTACGTCACACGCCGCGCGAGGATTTTCGTATGTGGTATTTTGGGGGTGTGACATATTGGCATCAGAGCCACTGGTTATAGTGAACTTGGTTTTAAAACGTTTTTATAAAACCAGACTATAACCGAACAAGTTCTGAATACGACCATGACACTCAGCTCCAGATTGCAAGGTTCGTCTCTCGTATACTCATTGCACTGCATAACTAGTGAACACTTACATATGATATTGCATGTGATTGCACGTTTACCACAATGGTATGAATTCATGTGTTACTTGCATGTGTTATAAGACTGATAGGGTGGTATTTCCCTAAACATTCATGACTTACGTTTCGTGATGCTCTTTGTTTGCTACTCGAGTTTGAGGAACCATTTGACATGAGTTAGGAGGAGCTGAGATGAGCATGCAAATCACAATATTATTGTGGGTGCACACATAATAATAATGTGGGGTGCATGCGAGTCCCAGTGAGACTTAACAAGTGAAAAAGGGGTTCCGTTCCGTTATTTGGTTGATGCGAAACACAACAGTCTATAAGAGCCATAGCAGTAATTGTCTCCTACTCAAACATGACCATTCCACTTCTCTCTGAAACCTTTCGAATCTCGATGTTATCGAGTATTACCTGAACACCTATCTGAACGCTAGCGAACTGTGTAGAATGTTAGGTGCTTGTACGAACGTCCCTGAGTTGGATGTCACAATGTCGACTGATTGGTTTATACCTTTCTCACTCATCCTTGTTTGCTGGAACTCAACGTATTCACACCTTAGAACCTAAAGTGCGATCTCTTCTGCAACACTCTAGAAACATACCGTGCGTTACTCAGTTTACTTGCAATAACGATGGACAAAAGGATGGGCGTAGAGCCTCACCAACCTTAGTATTTGAACAACCCTGATTATCGGCGACGAACACCAGCAGATTGGCTTCAAACAAATCCTTGACACTAGTAAGCGACTTATGGGAGTCAACACTTACGAATCAATCGGGACATAATTGATGACAATTGACCATGGTGTGGAATGTCACACCCCCAAAATCCACATGTGGAGTATCACGGCTTGGAGGCGTGACTGACCAGGATCCAGCCGCCAATCATATTGAAATATGCAATCAAGTAAATAAAACTAACCCAATATAATTGGTGTTTAAAAGAAACCAAACACGTTTACGCTATCAGCGGAAGCATAGTAATGTTTAAATAACCAAAACATAATTTAAAGTTCAAATGTTAAGTACGGGACATAACAGTCCATATCCCACAACGACCACCACCTCGTGCAAGCTCCATAAGCATCTAATGACCTGCAAGGCATGTAACAACGAGTCAACAACAAAGTTGCGCGAGTTCACAGTTGATTGTTTAGTTGTACCAGTTTGTTTTAAAAACCACAAGTTGTTTCATAAACCACGAGTTAACCAGTTCCTTTATTTCCCAAACCATATCCATAATCAGTGGGGGGCTTCCCCATGTGAACCACTAGACCGTTACCATATCGACAACTGACGAACAATAGTTATGCCCTACGTCAATGTCTATCATCATTGACAGTTTGCCCAGATTCATTAGTACACGCCCGTCCGAACGACACGGTGTGAGGCTTGTCAACCCTAATAGCGCTATTAACTAATGACCCGCTCGCCATTGGCCCGGCGATTAAGTCGATATAAAATTGAGGGACTTCATGATAGTGTTTTGTCTAGTAATTTAAGGTTGTTGTCCTACCCAAGGAGGACGAACGTACGTATTCTACCCAAGGAGAATACGCAGGATTAAGATTGGCATCCTACCCAAGGAGGATGGCCGTACATATCCTACCCAAGGAGGATATGTAGGTACCGTTTCAAATTCTTTAACCCATTCCCAACCACCAGGAATCCCATGCCTTAGAAAGTGTGTGAACTCACCTCGGTTTGCTCGGTAAGATTAATACTCGCTCACAAATAATTCAATCCAAGCCTATAGTGCTTATACATGTGTAATCAGTTGATAATCACATAGTTCAAGTAACAGTCATGATCATAACGTATATTCGAGCAACAACTAACACATAGCATTTAATAGTTATACAAGCTCATGCAACCCATGCTTTATATTTAACAACACATAACTAACATAGTTATCCCTTAACAGACTTAACTGAGTTTACTGTGCAGTTTACCCTCTAGACGAAACTCCCTGTTTCGCCATAACTCCCATTTGACGAAACCCTAAGGTTTCGTCATTATTACCCTTGGCGAAACCCCCAGGTTTTCATCATGTTCCCCTTGACGAAACCCCATAGGTTTCATCCTGGCCTATGTTGACGAAACCCACTGGTTTTCGTCGACAATAGTGTTTCGTCAAGATCATAGGTTACGCCGTGTTAACAAATAATCACCCAGAAACCCTAAGTGCCATCAAAACAATTTGTTTGCAAACGTAACCCAATCATTCATCAAATCAAATCAACACATATGATAGTCATTACATGAACTCAAATTCGGCAATATAAACAGTTTAGCTTCATCGATCAATATCATCTAGTACATATCAATAATACAGTAGATTCAATCATCAACTTAAAACCCTAACCATACAAATCAATTTAATCAACAATCAAAATCACATCACAGCCGATCTGCATAAAAGAGCACTTCAACCATTGACTAATTTTTCCAATATATCCAAACCCTACACTTCACAGCCTATAAGCATGGTTTCTAGTACATCCCCCAATATACACAGTAGTTTGTAAACAATAGATATATAACAATCATCCAATGCATAACTGTAACACCCCGTCCCGGAACGGGCCGGCGTGTCACTATAACAGTAGTCAGATCAAAAACATAATTCCATTTATACTTAAATGTATTACAAGGCTTTACAGCTTAATGAAGGATATCTAATCCATTACAATTATTTCTACCGTCTTTTCCAAATACTCGAGCACTCTTCCATATTCCGTCCCAGCTTGTCTTGATAACCTGACGTAAAGAAGAAAACAACAACAACAAAAAATGTACGTCTGAGCAAAATTTTGAAAAGTTTTGCCCAGTGTGCGGATAGAGGAAAACAAAAGCTTATTTTATTTTAATAACCGGATGGAACTTGACGATGCAAATAACTTAATTTTATAATCATATCTTACGGATGTACCCATGAGCAAACTGAAAACGTGACAATACACAGGTAGCTACTCCTGCATACTCATCACACGAAATGGCAAGTTGGCATACCCGTTATCCATTTCCGGAAAACTTAAATCCTAGGATCGATCCATACGCCCCCTAATCTTATATGTACCACCCTTGTACTTAAGAGACGCCGTGAACTGATCTCTCCGTCACGGATGGAGCACATGATGTCGATGCCACAACAACATGCTCGTGGGACACTCCAAGAGAAGCGATACTCAGGGTATCAGAGTACAAAGAGTCTTATTCACATAACTTATAAAACTTATTCTTATAACAAAACGGAACATATATCGAAACATGCGATAATGAGTACAACTTAACAGAAAACTATCGCATGACATGAGAGCTAAAATCAAGGTTATGATTATAATAGGAATTCAACGGACTGTCAAATGAATCGATAATCAAAGACGTGAGGAGTTTTAAAAACAAGACATAGTAATTTAAAACAATTTGACTTGAGTAACATAATACTTATATATCATATTATACTTGTAACTTATTTACTTATAACTTATAAGTCTTAAGATATTTAACTGGTAACTTGTAAAATACGAATCTTTGGCGAGATTGAAAATATAAGAGTGGAACCAGTCACCAAGGTGTGGATATCAATCCTATCTTGACAATTTCGTCCCCAAAATGTGGTTTATTAAACGAAACAAGATAAAACCTTGACTCGTTAATAAGGAACCACTAGAGTATGAATTTTGATTTATAAACAATTAACTTACAAACATGTATACTTGTAAATACGAAAATAATATTTTTCACAAACTTTTTTTTTTCTAAATAACTGATGTAAAATAAAACCTTTTTCAAAACGTTTGTAACTTCCAACACATATTTCATAACTTAATTTTAATACGGAACTTAAAGTCAGAATTGATATATTTATATCTAATGACGAAAATCGAACGAAAGGATTCTATACGTACCTAACTGACATAAATTGAAAGGATTCTATCCATACGAAATTTATAACTTAGCTCATAACTTAATCTTAATACAGAATCTATAACTTATTTCATCACTTAATCTTAATAAGGAATCTATAAGTTATTTCATAACTTAATCTTAATACGGAATTTAAAATCAGGAATCTTAAATCGAAAGAAAGGAGTCTATCCGTACCCAACGGACATAAATCGAAAGAAAAGATTCTATACGTACCTAACTGACATAAATCAACATAAAGGATTCTATCTTTACGGAATTTATAACTTAATTTATAACTTAATCTTAATACGGAAATCTAAAATCAAGACTGATATACTTATATCCAAATGACGTAAATCGAAAGAAAGGAAATCTATTCGTACTGAACTTATAACTTATAACTTAAATCTTAATACGGACTTTAAAATCAGAAATGTCCAAACGACGTAAATCGAAAGAAAAGGAATCTATCCGTACAGAACTTATAACTTATAACTTAAATCTTAATACGGAATTAAAAATCAGAAATGTTCAAACGACGTAAATCGAAAGAAAGGATTCTATACGTATCCAACTGACATAAATCGAAAGAAAGGATTCTATACGTACTGAATTTATAACTTACTTAATCTTAATACGGAATTTAAAATCAGGATTGACATAAATCGAAAGAAAAGAATCTATCCGTACCCAACGGACATAAATCGAAAGAAAGGAATTCTATCCGTACTGAACTTATAACTTATGCCTTAAATCTTAATACGGAATTTAAAATCAGGAATCTTATATTCAAACGACGTAAATTGAAAGAAAGGAATTCTATCTGTACGGAACTTATAACTTATTTCATAACTTAATATTAATACGGATCTATTCGTACAAAACTTATAACTTAATCTTAATACAGAACTTAAAATCAGAAATGATATACTTAAATTCAAACGACGTAAATTAAAGGAAAGGAATCTATCCGTACCCAACGGACATAAATCGAACGAAAGGATTCTATACGTACCTAACTGACATAATTCAAAAGAAAGGATTCTATCCTTACGGAATTTATGACTTATAACTTAATCTTAATACGGAATTTTAAACTCAAGAGTGATATACTTATATCCAATTGATGTAAATCGAAATACAGGAGTCTATCCGTACCTTAAAATCTCCAGGTGATGCTATCTTGTTTTCAATTGTAGATTTATACGGGCAGAGCTTAGCCTATTGATTTATCCTTTTTAACCTAATTTGCACATAAACTAGGTATTTAACTTAATACAGCCTTTACGATAACTCACGAGATCAAATTCTCACAACGAACGACAAAGTGCGATACTTCATCCATCGAATTAACGATGATCCGTCAAATTAATGACTAACGACAAAGTACAATACTTTATCCATCGAATTAACGATGATCCGTCAAATTAATGACGAACGACAAAGTATAACCCTAATGTGGGCAGCACTTAAACATCCATTGGATATATTGATCGATCAGACAATGAATCGTAATAGCGATCGAGTTATTACCCTGTTCTGCAGCACCCTGCTATACTTAATTAGTGTTTCGTGTGTGTTTTGAGAGTAATCGGACGATAACTCAGCGAAATTTTGGAGTTTGATCGTCGTTTTTGTGCCCAGAATCAAGTCCCAACATCCTCTATTTATAGTCGAATTTTGACCCTTAGGCGGCCCGCGTGAGTTTTAAGCTAACTTGAGGCGGCCCGCGAGAGAACTTATTTTATGTATAGGGTTGCCACGTGTGGGACTAGGCTAGCTGAGTCGACGAAATCATTAAATTCAACTTCGTCCGCAAGTTATGAAGATAATCGTCAAGTAGGTAATACCCCCCCTGAGTTTTAGGGGCCCTAATCCTGATTCTGATTTTTCTAAAAGTTTTAGGGTTTGCGTAGAATCACTTGGGTGTCTTAATTAGGGTTTCCTATTGGACTATAAATCATAAGAAATAATAGTTTTTAATGAGGGTTGTTACATTTTTTTGTTTTAAAATTTTCGGGTGTTACAAATCTACCCCTCTTAAAAAAATTTCGTCCTCGAAATTATTACATACATATATATTAATAATCATACTTGAACGTGACCTACTATGATCAATAATCATACTTGAAATAAAGCTAGAGTAAAAACAATGAAGATGACGAAATACTTATGTTCGAGACTATCATGAAGTGAAAAGAAAAGTTACTAACCGATGTATCGACTGCTTGGACATCGAAATCCTAACCCAATGTCTACCCATTACCTCACAGGTCTTAACTTATGTTTAAGTTTTCTACAGGAAAGAGCCTTTGCTCTGATACCATAGCTGTAACACCCCGTCCCGGAACGGGCCGGCGTGTCACTATAACAGTAGTCAGATCAAAAACATAATTCCATTTATACTTAAATGTATTACAAGGCTTTACAGCTTAATGAAAGATATCTAATCCATTACAATTATTTCTACCGTCTTTTCCAAACACTCGAGCACTCTTCCATATTCCGTCCCAGCTTGTCTTGATAACCTGACGTAAAGAAGAAACAACAACAACAAAAAACGTACGTCTGAGCAAAATTTTGAAGAGTTTGGTCCGATTACTCTCAAAACACACACGAAACACTAATTAAGTATAGCAGGGTGCTGCAGAACAGGGTAATAACTCGATCGCTATTACGATTCATTGTCCGATCGATCAATATATCCAATGGATGTTTAAGTGCTGCCCACATTAGGGTTATACTTTGTCGTCCGTCATTAATTTGACGGATCATCGTTAATTCGATGGATAAAGTATTGTACTTTGTCGTTCGTCATTAATTTGACGGATCATCGTTAATTCGATGGATGAAGTATTGCACTTTGTCGTTCGTTGTGAGAATTTGATCTCGTGAGTTATCGTAAAGGCTGTATTAAGTTAAATACCTAGTTTATGTGCAAATTAGGTTAAAAAGGATAAATCAATAGGCTAAGCTCTGCCCGTATAAATCTACAATTGAAAACAAGATAGCATCACCTGGAGATTTTAAGGTACGGATAGACTCCTGTATTTCGATTTACATCAATTGGATATAAGTATATCACTCTTGAGTTTAAAATTCCGTATTAAGAATAAGTTATAAGTCATAAATTCCGTAAGGATAGAATCCTTTCTTTTGAATTATGTCAGTTAGGTACGTATAGAATCCTTTCGTTCGATTTATGTCCGTTGGGTACGGATAGATTCCTTTCCTTTAATTTACGTCGTTTGAATTTAAGTATATCATTTCTTATTTTAAGTTCTGTATTAAGATTAAGTTATAAGTTTTGTACGAATAGATCCGTATTAATATTAAGTTAGGAAATAAGTTATAAGTTCCGTACAGATAGAATTCCTTTCTTTCGATTTACGTCGTTTGAATATAAGATTCCTGATTTTAAATTCCCTATTAAGATTTAAGGTATAAGTTATAAGTTCAGTACGGATAGAATTCCTTTCTTTCGATTTATGTCCGTTGGGTACGGATAGATTCTTTTCTTTCGATTTATGTCAATCCTGATTTTAAATTCCGTATTAAGATTAAGTAAGTTATAAATTCAGTACGTATAGAATCCTTTCTTTCGATTTATGTCAGTTGGATACGTATAGAATCCTTTCTTTCGATTTACGTCGTTTGAACATTTCTGATTTTTAATTCCGTATTAAGATTTAAGTTATAAGTTATAAGTTTTGTACGGATAGATTCCTTTTCTTTCGATTTACGTCGTTTGGACATTTCTGATTTTAAAGTCCGTATTAAGATTTAAGTTATAAGTTATAAGTTCAGTACGAATAGATTTCCTTTCTTTCGATTTACGTCATTTGGATATAAGTGTATCAGACTTGATTTTAGATTTCCGTATTAAGATTAAGTTATAAATTAAGTTATAAATTCCGTAAGGATAGAATCCTTTCTGTTGATTTATGTCAGTTAAGTACGTATAGAATCTTTTCTTTCGATTTATGTCCGTTGGGTACGGATAGACTCCTTTCTTTCGATTTAAGATTCCTGATTTTAAATTCCGTATTAAGATTAAGTTATGAAATAACTTATAGATTCCGAATTAAGATTAAGTTATGAAATAAGTTATAGATTTTGTATTAAGATTAAGTTATGAGCTAAGTTATAAATTTCGTATGGATAGAATCCTTTCAATTTATGTCAGTTAGGTACGTATAGAATCCTTTCGTTCGATTTTCGTCATTAGATATAAATATATCAATTCTGACTTTAAGTTCCGTATTAAAATTAAGTTATGAAATATGTGTTGGAAGTTACAAACGTTTTGAAAAAGGTTTTATTTTACATCAGTTATTTAGAAAAAAAAAAGTTTATGAAAAATATTATTTTCGTATTTACAAGTATACATGTTTGTAAGTTAATTGTTTATAAATCAAAATTCATACTCTAGTGGTTCCTTATTAACGAGTCAAGGTTTTATCTTGTTTCGTTTAATAAACCACATTTTGGGGACGAAATTGTCAAGATAGGATTGATATCCACACCTTGGTGACTGGTTCCACTCTTATATTTTCAATCTCGCCAAAGATTCGTATTTTACAAGTTACCAGTTAAATATCTTAAGACTTATAAGTTACAAGTATAATATGATATATAAGTATTATGTTACTCAAGTCAAATTGTTTTAAATTATTATGTCTTGTTTTTAAAACTCCTCACGTCTTTGATTATCGATTCATTTGACAGTCCGTTGAATTCCTATTATAATCATAACCTTGATTTTAGCTCTCATGTCATGCGATAGTTTTCTGTTAATTTGTACTCATTATCGCATGTTCCGATATATGTTCCGTTTTGTTATAAGAATAAGTTTTATAAGTTATGTGAATAAGACTCTTTGTACTCTGATACCCTGAGTATCGCTTCTCGTGGAGTGTCCCACGAGCATGTTGTTGTGGCATCGACATCATGTGCTCCATCCGTGACGGAGAGATCAGTTCACGGCGTCTCTTAAGTACAAGTGTGGTACATATAAGATTAGGGGGCGTATGGATCGATCCTAGGATTTAAGTTTTCCGGAAATGGATAACGGGTATGCCAACTTGCCATTTCGTGTGATGAGTATGCAGGAGTAGCTACCTGTGTATTGTCACGTTTTCAGTTTGCTCATGGGTACATCCGTAAGATATGATTATAAAATTAAGTTATTTGCATCGTCAAGTTCCATCCGGTTATTAAAATAAAATAAGCTTTTGTTTTCCTCTATCCGCACACTCTGCGAAATTTTGGAGTTTGATCGTCGTTTTTGTGCCCAGAATCAAGCCCCAACATCCTCTATTTATAGTCGAATTTTGACCCTTAGGCGACCCGCGTGAGTTTTAAGCTAACTTGAGGCGGCCCGCGAGAGAACTTATTTTATGTATAGGGTTGCCACGTGTGGGACTAGGCTAGCTGAGTCGACGAAATCATTAAATTTAACTTCGTCCGCAAGTTATGAAGATAATCGTCAAGTAGGTAATACCCCCCCTGAGTTTTAGGGGCCCTAATCCTGATTCTGATTTTTCTAAAAGTTTTAGGGTTTGCGTAGAATCACTTGGGTGCTTTAATTAGGGTTTCCTATTGGACTATAAATCATAAGAAATAATAGTTTTTAATGAGGGTTGTTACATTTTGTGTTTTAAAATTTTCGGGTGTTACAGTAACAATAATCTAAACACAAAGACGGTTCACTAACCAATTAAGATACGAGACAAGCAAAGATTCCGGGAGAGCTAGAGGCTGTCTTCACACAGGAGAGGGAGAGAGAGACCTTAGGGTTTGGAGATTGATAACTGATAAGCTTTTATGTAACTCTAAGTCGTTATATATTCGTATATAAGAGTTGGGCCCTTACTGGGCTTCATGATAAGTTGGGCCGACGAAACCCTATGTTTCGTCGTGATGGCCATGGCGAAACCTCAAGGTTTCGTCCCTTGAGTTTTGTCGAGCTTGAGGTGAAACCCAAATGTCATTAAGTTAGAGTTTTTAATCTCTTACACAGATCACAAGTTTATAGCATCAAACACATAACACAATAGTCACATAACGTCTCAACATATAACAAACGTGTAAAGTTACAAGGCAAACAATAACTAAACAATTAATGTGTAGAGGAAAGACCTTGAAAACTTGGGTTGTCACATCATCCCTAACTTGAAAGAAATTTCGTCCCAAAATTTAGCACGTAGTCACTGAGGAAGCTAGTTAAGTTGCGTGGTTTTCCTGGGGTGTCACATCATCCCGAAATTCTGTAGTAGCTTCAGCCTCAGTAGTGGTTGTACTGTTCTCGAACAACTGGGGATACTTGAGTTTCTTTTGGTCTTCTCGTTCCCAGGTGAACTCTGGGCCATGACGGGAGTTCCAACGAACTCGAACAAGAGGTATTCTGGTGTGCTTGAGAACCTTAACGTCTCGGTCTGTGATCTCTACAGGTTCCTCGACGAATCGCAACTGATCGTCGATAGTGAGCTCCTTCAAAGGAACTATGAGGGTCTCATCTGACAGATATTTCTTCAGATTTGACACATGGAAAACGTTGTGAACTCCACTGAGTTCTTCAGGTAGATTCAACTTGTAAGCGACTTTGTCAATTTGCTCAGTGATTTCGAAAGGTCAGACATAACGCTGATTGAGTTTGCCTCGCTTGCCAAAACGAACTACACCTTTCCAAGGTGAGACTTTGAGTAGCACTCGATCCCCAACCTGCAACTCGAGTGGTTTCCTGCGCTTATCAGCGTAGCTTTTCTGACGGTCACGAGCTGCCGCCATTCGTTGTTGTATCTGAGAAATCTTCTCGGTTGTGTCTACCACAAGTTCTGGTCCTATCATTTGGCTGTCACCTACTTCTGCCCAACAAAGAGGTGATCGGCATTTTCGTCCATACAATGCCTCAAATGGAGCGGCCTGGATACTGGTGTGGTAGTTGTTATTGTACGAAAACTCTACCAAGGGAAGGTGCTTTTCCCAACCATTGCCAAAATTAATTACACATGCACGAAGCATGTCTTCAAGGGTTTGGATGGTGCGTTCAGACTGCCCATCCGTTTGCGGGTGATATCCTGTGCTCATGTCTAATCGAGAGCCAAAAGACCTGTGCATTGCCTGCCACAGTTCAGAAGTAAAACGCCCGTCCCGATCGGAAATAATAGAGGTTGGCACTCCGTGCCTCAAAACAACTTCCTTAAGATAAGCGTCTGCTAGAGTGGAGAACTTATCCGTTTCCTTGATAGCCAAGAAGTGTGAAGACTTTGTGAGTCGATCCACGATCACCCAAATGGTATCATTTCCGCGTTGAGATCTAGGAAGGCCAGTAACGAAATCCATGGAAATTTACTCCCATTTCCATGTCGGGATCTCTGGTTGTTGGAGTAGGCCTGATGGTTTCTGATACTCGATCTTGACTCTCGCACAAGTCAAACATTTACTGACGTAGGTTGCTATGTTGGCTTTCATGCTAGGCCACCAGTATGTAGTCTTTAAGTCGTGGTACATCTTATCCGAACCAGGATGTACTGAGTAACGAGACTTATGCGCTTCATCCATCACAAGCTCGCGTAAGTTTCTGTAAAGTGGGACCCAAATACGCCCTGTCACGTAGTATGCACCGTCTTCCTTTTGTTCTAACCGTTTCCTCGATCCTCGTAAGGACTCAGCCCTGATATTCTCTGCTTTCAATGCTTCAACCTGAGCATCTCGTATCTGAGTAGGAAGACTAGATTAGATAGTAAGCTGTAACGCTCGCACGCGCTTAGGTGTAGTGTCCTTTCGACTGAGGGCGTCGGCCACAACGTTGGCTTTGCCCGGATGGTACTTGATTGTGCATTCGTAATCATTCAAGAGTTCGACCCATCGACGTTGTCGCATGTTTAACTCCTTTTGCTTGAAGATATGCTCGAGGCTCCTGTGATCGGTAAAAATGGTGCACTTGGTACCGTACAGGTAATGTCTCCATATCTTAAGTGCGAAAACAACTACTCCCAGCTCCAGATCGTGAGTAGTGTAATTCTTCTCGTGAACCTTAAGTTGCCGCGATGCATAGGCAATGACCTTGTCACGTTGCATCAACACGCAACCAAGTCTCTGAATGGACGCGTCGCAATAAACCACAAAATCGTCTGTGCCCTCAGGCAATGAGAGGATAGGTGCAAGAACTCCACTTCCAGTTTGTGGATGTCATCATAGTTACAGTATTCTTGTTTGATTAGTTCCTTGAATTCGTCCCAAGGGGTGGCATTAGCAGCCGCCAGCCCCAGCATCTGAACTTGCGCGTTCCACCAAGTTAACGCAGTGCCTTCGAGAGTATCAGTGGCATATTTCACCTTACGAGCCTCAGGTCATTCGCACATTCGAAGACCAATTCGAGTTCCTCGAACTAATGGAGGAGTCCAACAGCTCCTTCAGTGTCGCTAAAAGTAGTAGGACAACAGTCCATAAAAAGTCTTGTATGTGCATTCAGGTGGCTGAGCGTGTTGACTTGTCGTGTGCGTAAGAGTAATCAAAATTAAGCACAAGTGTTGAGTTACGAGAGTAGGATCTAAAGATCCTAGAGTAAGTGGTGATGGCAGGTTACACCTCCTGCCTAGGCAGCTACGAGTGCTGCAGTAACTTGTTCAGTGATCGAAGCCGCCAATTGGGCTTGAGTTAGGTTTGCGCGTCCACTCATGATCTTGATATCAAGGAGAACATGAGTGAGAGAGGTTTGCGAAAGTGCAATGTCAGTAGAGTGAGCACACAAGTGTTCTCTAGCAGTAACGAATAGTAGGCAATGTAATCTAAGCATACCGCGAGCAAAGTTCTATGTAATTCTAGCATGTAGGCAATAAACATAAACCTTATTACCTAGGATGTTGAGTCTTGCACGTGGAGCGAGGCGTCGTTGTGGATCGTTGAGCACTGTTCTGGTTATAGTCTGGTTTTAACAAAAATCGTTTTCCCCTTATTAAAACCGAGTTCTCTATAACCAATGGCTCTGATACCAATCTGTCACACCCCCAAAATCCACACGCGGAGTATCACTGCTTGGAGGCGTGACTGACCAGGATCAAGACACCAATCATATCAAACGTAATAAGAATTAAATGTAATTTAAAACAAACGATATGAAAGGTGTTCCAACAAAACATGTTAAGTGTATAGCGGAAGCAAAAATGTAAACCCAACGTAAGTAATAAGTTCAACGTTTAATGTTTCAATATAAGATCCACAATCCGTGCCCACAACGACCTGCTCCTCCCTGTGCAAGCTCCATATGTACATAAGATCCTGCAAGGCATGCAGCAGAGAGTTAACAACTAGTTGAGCGAGTTCACAGATAACAGTTCAGTAATAGTATAGCGTGAGTAGTAGTATGTTCGTTCGTTACGTCATGTATCGTATTAGATTCCATCGCGGCCTCCCAGGCAGGTATGCGAAGACATTAGGGGATGTTTTTCCCAAGTATTCTAGACTAGGTTTATTTGTATCGCGGCCTCCCAGGCAGGTGTGCGAAGACTTGTAAATTTAGTTCGCGGCCTTCCTATGGCAGGTGTGCGAAGTCAGTCATAATATCGCGGCCAACCCTTGGCAGGTGTGCGAAGATCAGTTCAATAAGTGTTACTAGTCTAGTCGTATCTTATCGTTAGGTTCTACCGTCTGAGTATACACAATAATTTATCAAATCCCATTCCCACCCGGGAACCCCATGCCTTGGCTGTATGAACTCACCTTGGTTTGCTCGGTATGCTAAGTTAAGCGCTCACAGGAAATCAATCACGTCCTATAGTGTGCACGTATACTTAATCAGTTAAGTTTCGAGTTCGCAATGTCTCACATAAAATCTATGTCATAAAGTGCTTAGCAATTAGCTTCATGTATTCACGTAAGCAGTTAAATAAATTAACAGATTTAACAGAGTTAATGTACCACAGAATTAATGTATCAACAGAGTTAGTAAAGTTAACTGAGTTAATAACTTAACTCAGTTAATTGGCTAAACATGGTTGCATATAAACTTTACCACTTTAACATCTAATCAAAACTAGTGTGTCATACGTAATGGCGAAATCACATCTTACTGAAATCACATCATGAGTGCCGAAAACCCTATATGTGCCGAAAACACCTTGGGCCGGATTGGGCCGAAATCACTAAGGTGATTTCGTGAATTTCATTATCATCAACAGCAGTTTCACAAAAACTCATGATTTCAATTTAATCATCACACATAATACCAAACATGAAAAACCAAGTCAAACTACCAATCACTATACAACCAGGACTATCATCAAATCACGTCATCGATATATATTAACATATAAAATACCGAAATAATCACAAGGCCAACATCACAATTCAATCAGCAATTTATCATTGGAATACCCAACAATGGCCGACAATTGTAAATGGTTCTCATGTTGCTATTTGACCAAATTAGGTAGTGGCTGAAAGTTTCCTGCTATTGGACCAATCAAGACTATCATCATCAACAGCCTACTCATGCATTCCTATAACTTATTATATTTGCTATCATCATTATACAACAATTAATAGCATGTGTCATTTTGATAAAAGTTGAACCTTCATTGAACCATAATCTGTTAGTGGCTGCAACAATCATGCACACATATGTTTAATCGATTAATTCCTGACAATGCGCACGTAAACAAGAATATAATGGCCAACAATATTATGCAAGACATGTGCTCATCATCATCAAAATCGTTATATAACATTCAAATAAACTTCGCATACAAACAAGATCAATACAAGCAAGATTCATCATGTATGAGAATTCACTAACCACAGTGATCGGAGTAGTAACTTGATCGATTCGAGGCTTTGGGAACACAAGTTTGCCGTCAATAACGAACAGGAAGCTCTAGGGTTTCTGTTTTTGCTAAAGTGTGGCGAATATGGTTGTATTTCTTATTAAATATCCGTGTAACGTATTTGGGCCCTTACTGGGCTTGGTGAATCAACGGGCCGGCGAATCACATTTGATTCGTCGAGATTGGGTTTGGCGAAACACACTTGTGTTTCGTCGAGTCACTATTGGCGAATCACCTGATTCGTCGAATCCTAAGTGAGCTTAATACCGTAATGGGCTTAATCAGTTACCATCTCATGCTACACTTACACAACCAACCACATACTCATGAATTCACAAAACACTTTATCATAACACAACATGTACATTACAAGTCAAACAACTAATAGTCAAGGTCAACGGTCAAAGTCAACATGCAATAAATACGAAAGTGAAAGTCGGAAACTCGAGTTGTCACATTATCCCCAACTTAAAAGAAATTTCGTCCCGAAATTTAGCATGCGGTTACTGAGGAAGCTAGTGGTGTGACGTTATTTACCTGTATTGTATCGCGGCTCCCTGAGCAGGTTTGCGAAAAATTACTGGTTTTCTTGGGGTGTCACATCATCCCCCCGTTGATTTGGAATTTCGTCCCGAAATTCTGTATTGGTAGCTTCAGCCTCAGTAGTAGTTGCATTGGTTCCGAATAACTGGGGATATTTGAGTTCCATTTGATCTTCATGCTCCCAGGTGAACTCTGGGCCGCGGCGGGAGTTCCAACGAACTCGTACAAGAGGGATTCTCGTATTCTTGAGGACCTTAACATCCCGGTCCGTGATTTCAACAGGTTTCCTCGACGAAGTGCAACCGTTCATCGATAATGAGTTCCTTCAAGGGAACTATGTGGGTCTCATCTGACATACACTTCTTCAGATTAGACACGTAAAAGACGTTGTGAACTGCACTGAGTTCAGCTGGTAGGTTCAACCTGTAGGCTACCCTGCCTATCTTCTCAGTAATTTCGAATGGTCCAACGTATCGTGGATTGAGTTTGCCTCGTTTGCCAAAACGAACCACACCCTTCCAGGGTGAAACTTTGAGTAGCGCTCGATCCCCAACCTGGAATTCGAGTAGTTTTCTATCTTTATCAGCGTATGCTTTCTGACGGTCACGAGCTGCCGCCATGCGTTGTCGTATCTGAGCAATCTTTTCTGTAGTATCAACTACCATTTCTGGACCTGTGATTTGACTTCTCCCACCTCTGCCCAACAGAGAGGTGACCGGCATTTACGCCCGTACAATGCCTCGAATGGAGCAGCTTTAATGCTGGTGTGGTAGCTGTTGTTATAAGAAAATTCCACAAGTGGCAGATGTTTCTCCCAACCATTGCCAAAGTCAATTACGCACGCCCGAAGCATGTCTTCTAGAGTTTGAATAGTGCGCTCAGACTGCCCATCCGTCTGAGGGTGATAAGCTGTGCTCATGTCTAAACGAGAGCCAAAAGATTTGTGCATTGCTTGCCACAGTTCTGAGGTAAAACGTGCGTCACGATCAGAGATGATGGAGGTGGGCACCCCGTGCCTCGAGACCACTTCTTTTAAGTAAATGTCTGCTAAGGTAGAGAACTTGTCTGTTTCTTTGATAGCCAAGAAGTGAGCAGACTTTGTGAGTCGATCCACGATCACCCAAATAGTATCATTTCCGCGCTGAGATCTAGGTAAGCCAGTAACAAAATCCATGGAAATTTGTTCCCATTTCCATTGTGGTATCTCAGGTTGTTGAAGTGGTCCTGACGGTTTCTGATATTCTGCCTTGACTCTCGCACAAGTCAAGCATTTGCTAACGTATGTGCCTATGTGGGCCTTCATGCTAGGCCACCAATATGTAGTTCTGATGTCGTGGTACATTTTATCTGCATCTGGATGTACCGAGTAACGGGGCTTATGAGCTTCATCCATTACAAGCTCGTGTAAGTTACCATAGAGTGGGACCCAAATGCATCCTGTTACGTAATAAGCGCCGTCTGCCTTTTGTTCTAATCGTTGCCTTGAGCCACGTAAGGCTTCAGCCCTGACGTTGTCTGGTTTCAATGCTTCTACCTGAGCATCTCGTATCTGAGAAGGAAGGCTAGACTGGATAGTAAGTTGCAATGCTCGAACACGCCTAGGCGTAGTATCCTTTCGACTGAGGGCGTCGGCCACCACATTGGCTTTGCCCGGATGGTACTTTATAGCACATTCGTAATCGTTCGGTAGTTCGACCCATCTACGTTGTCGCATGTTCAATTCTTTCTGCTTGAAAATATGTTCGAGACTCCTGTGATCAGTGTATATAGTGCACTTGGTACCGTACAGGTAATGGCGCTATATCTTGAGTGCAAAAACAACCGCTCCCAGCTCTAAATCGTGTGTTGTGCAATTCTGTTCGTGAATCTTAAGTTGGCGCGAAGCATAAGCAATAACTTTATCCCGTTGCATCAATACACACCCAAGACCCTGGATAGATGCATCGCAGTAGACTACAAAATCGTCCGTGCCTTCAGGCAATGAGAGGATAGGTGCGCTACAGAGTCTATCCTTTAAGTGCTGAAACGCTGTTTCCTGTGCATTTCCCCAACGGTAAACAACACCCTTCTGCGTCAGTAGTGTAAGTGGCTGAGCAATCTTTGAGAAGTCTTTGATGAACCGTCTATAATAACCCGCCAAACCCAAGAATTGGCGTATTTCGGTTGGTGTGCGAGGTGCAGGCCAGTTCTTGATCGAATCTACCTTGGATGGATCAACATGGATCCCATCCTTGTTTACTACGTGGCCTAGGAAGTGGACTTCACGAAGCCAGAAGTCGCATTTTGAAAACTTAGCGTATAGCTGTTCCGTTCGAAGAAGTTCCAAAATAAGTCGTAAGTGCTGCTCGTGTTCCTCCCGACTCTTCGAGTAGATCAGGATGTCGTCGATGAAAACAATGACGAACTTGTCAAGATAAGGTTTGCACACCCTGTTCATAAGATCCATGAAAACCGCAGGCGCGTTCGTCAGCCCAAAAGGCATGACCAGAAACTCGTAGTGGCCGTAGCGTGTTCTGAACGCTGTTTTGGAGACGTCCTCATCCCGGACTCTCAGTTGATGATACCCTGACCTTAGATCAATCTTCGAGTAATAGCTCGACCCTTGCAACTGGTCGAATAAATCGTCGATGCGTGGAAGAGGATAGCGATTCTTCACAGTCACCTTGTTCAATTCGCGGTAGTCTATACACATGCGGAAGGTACCGTCCTTCTTCTTTACAAATAGTACTGGAGCTCCCCAAGGCGAAGAGCTAGGACGTATGAAACCCTTTTCCAAGAGTTCTTGTAGTTGCTTAGACAGTTCTTCCAGTTCCGTTGGAGCTAAGCGATAAGGCGCTCGAGCTATGGGTGCTGCTCCTGGAGCGAGCTCGATCTGAAATTCAACCTGACGATGAGGCGGTAACCCAGGTAACTCTTCTGGAAACACTTGAGGAAAGTCGCGTACTACAGGAATATCTTCAATCTTTTTCTCTTTCTTCGATGTATCGGTAACGAGTGCTAAAACAGCTGAGTGGCCCTTTCGTAAACACTTCTGAGCCTTCAAGAAAGAAATGATGCCACTCACGACACCACTCTTGTCGCCTTGAACTTCGAGAGGTTCTTCACCAGAGCGTGGAATACGAATGGTCTTCTCCTTGCATAGGATCTCTGCTTGTTGTTGGGATAACCAGTCCATACTAATGACGATGTCGAAACTATCGCAACGCTGGGGTCATTCCTAGTATCACCCTGACCAATCACGAACACTCAACCCCTGGCACCATTGCCGTCGTTATTACCCCCGTTGTTGTCTTCCCTAGTTCCCGTTTCCTTGGTTGTGGTTCTAATTCTGGTTCTGGTTCAACCGTAGGCAGTGTCTCTTGAAGTGACCTTCAGCACCCCACTGATAACATCCCTTGTTACCCTGCTGTTGCTGCTGATTCTATAGATTTTGTGTCTGTTGTTGTTGGTTCTGGCTTGCAGGACGTGAGTTTCTACCATCTTTGGCTCCATGACCAAGCTTGTCGCATCATTGACAATGATTTCGGTTGCACTGCCCGCTGTGGTGCAATTTACATCGTTTGCACTTAGGGTGGTTTCCCCTGTATCCACCCTGCCCTTGACTACCAAAAGGTTGCTGACCAGGACTTTGGTTGTCATCGATCTTCCACTGCTGTGCCTGGGACGGAATCGTAGTCGAACCCTTGCTAGAGGTTCCATCCCACTTTCATTTGTTGTCACTGGGAATAGCAGAAGTAGTAGTGGTAGTACCAATACGTCTAGGCAGCTTGTTCTGTTCCACTGCCTGGTCTGTGAGACGATGAGCAAGATGAGTAACATCTTGAATAGTAGCAAGATTAGCAGTCATCACATGGCTTTGAATTTCTGGTACTAAGCCTTTGAGGTACAGCTCAATGCTCTTGATGGGAGGATCCACCATGGTTGGACACAAAATTGCCAGTTTGTTGGATCGTTTCGTGTACGCCTCTATTTCTGACCCCGTCATCTTCAGGTTAAAGAACTCCACTTCCAGTTTGTGGATGTCATCATAGTTACAGTATTCTTGTTTGATTAGTTCCTTGAATTCGTCCCAAGGGGTGGCATTAGCAGCCGCCAGCCCCAGCATCTGAACTTGCGCGTTCCACCAAGTTAACGCAGTGCCTTCGAGAGTATCAGTGGCATATTTCACCTTACGAGCCTCAGGTCATTCGCACATTCGAAGACCAATTCGAGTTCCTCGAACTAATGGAGGAGTCCAACAGCTCCTTCAGTGTCGCTAAAAGTAGTAGGACAACAGTCCATAAAAAGTCTTGTATGTGCATTCAGGTGGCTGAGCGTGTTGACTTGTCGTGTGCGTAAGAGTAATCAAAATTAAGCACAAGTGTTGAGTTACGAGAGTAGGATCTAAAGATCCTAGAGTAAGTGGTGATGGCAGGTTACACCTCCTGCCTGGGCAGCTGCGAGTGCTGCAGTAACTTGTTCAGTGATCGAAGCTGCCAATTGGGCTTGAGTTAGGTTTGCGCGTCCACTCATGATCTTGATATCAAGGAGAACATGAGTGAGAGAGGTTTGCGAAAGTGCAATGTCAGTAGAGTGAGCACACAAGTGTTCTCTAGCAGTAACGAATAGTAGGCAATGTAATCTAAGCATACCGCGAGCAAAGTTCTATGTAATTCTAGCATGTCGGAAATAAACATAAACCTTATTACCTAGGATGTTGAGTCTTGCACGTGGAGCGAGGCGTCGTTGTGGATCGTTGAGCACTGTTCTGGTTATAGTCTGGTTTTAACAAAAATCGTTTTCCCCTTATTAAAACCGAGTTCTCTATAACCAATGGCTCTGATACCAATCTGTCACACCCCCAAAATCCACACGCGGAGTATCACCGCTTGGAGGCGTGACTGACCAGGATCAAGCCACCAATTATATCAAACGTAATAAGAATTAAATGTAATTTAAAACAAACGATATGAAAGGTGTTCCAACAAAACATGTTAAGTGTATAGCAGAAGCAAAAATGTAAACCCAACGTAAGTAATAAGTTCAACGTTTAATGTTTCAATATAAGATCCACAATCCGTGCCCACAACGACCTGCTCCTCCCTGTGCAAGCTCCATATGTACATAAGATCCTGCAAGGCATGCAGCAGAGAGTCAACAACTAGTTGAGCGAGTTCACAGATAACAGTTCAGTAATAGTATAGCGTGAGTAGTAGTATGTTCGTTCGTTACGTCATGTATCGTATTAGATTCCATCGCGGCCTCCCAGGCAGGTATGCGAAGATATTAGGGGATGTTTTTCCCAAGTATTCTAAACTAGGTTTATTTGTATCGCGGCCTCCCAGGCAGGTGTGCGAAGAGTTGTAAATTTAGTTCGCGGCCTTCCTATGGCTGGTGTGCGAAGTCAGTCATAATATCGCGGCCAACCCTTGGCAGGTGTGCGAAGATCAGTTCAATAAGTGTTACTAGTCTAGTCGTATCTTATCGTTAGGTTCTACCGTCTGAGTATACACAATAATTCATCAAATCCCATTCCCACCCGGGAACCCCATGCCTTGGCTGTATGAACTCACCTTGGTTTGCTCGGTATGCTAAGTTAAGCGCTCACAGGAAATCAATCACGTCCTATAGTGTGCACGTATACTTAATCAGTTAAGTTTCGAGTTCGCAATGTCTCACATAAAATCTATGTCATAAAGTGCTTAGCAATTAGCTTCATGTATTCACGTAAGCAGTTAAATAAATTAACAGATTTAACAGAGTTAATGTACCACAGAATTAATGTATCAACAGAGTTAGTAAAGTTAACTGAGTTAATAACTTAACTCAGTTAATTGGCTAAACATGGTTGCATATAAACTTTACCACTTTAACATCTAATCAAAACTAGTGTGTCATACGTAATGGCGAAATCACATCTTACTGAAATCACATCATGAGTGCCGAAAACCCTATATGTGCCGAAAACACCTTGGGCCGGATTGGGCCGAAATCACTAAGGTGATTTCGTGAATTTCATTATCATCAACAGCAGTTTCACAAAAACTCATGATTTCAATTTAATCATCACACATAATACCAAACATGAAAAACCAAGTCAAACTACCAATCACTATACAACCAGGACTATCATCAAATCACGTCATCGATATATATTAACATATAAAATACCGAAATAATCACAAGGCCAACATCACAATTCAATCAGCAATTTATCATTGGAATACCCAACAATGGCCGACAATTGTAAATGGTTCTCATGTTGCTATTTGACCAAATTAGGTAGTGGCTGAAAGTTTCCTGCTATTGGACCAATCAAGACTATCATCATCAACAGCCTACTCATGCATTCCTATAACTTATTATATTTGCTATCATCATTATACAACAATTAATAGCATGTGGCATTTTGATAAAAGTTGAACCTTCATTGAACCATAATCTGTTAGTGGCTGCAACAATCATGCACACATATGTTTAATCGATTAATTCCTGACAATGCGCACGTAAACAAGAATATAATGGCCAACAATATTATGCAAGACATGTGCTCATCATCATCAAAATCGTTATATAACATTCAAATAAACTTCGCATACAAACAAGATCAATACAAGCAAGATTCATCATGTATGAGAATTCACTAACCACAGTGATCGGAGTAGTAACTTGATCGATTCGAGGCTTTGGGAACACAAGTTTGCCGTCAATAACGAACAGGAAGCTCTAGGGTTTCTGTTTTTGCTAAAGTGTGGCGAATATGGTTGTATTTCTTATTAAATATCCGTGTAACGTATTTGGGCCCTTACTGGGCTTGGCGAATCAACGGGCCGGCGAATCACATTTGATTCGTCGAGATTGGGTTTGGCGAAACACACTTGTGTTTCATCGAGTCACTATTGGCGAATCACCTGATTCGTCGAATCCTAAGTGAGCTTAATACCGTAATGGGCTTAATCAGTTACCATCTCATGCTACACTTACACAACCAACCACATACTCATGAATTCACAAAACACTTTATCATAACACAACATGTACATTACAAGTCAAACAACTAATAGTCAAGGTCAACGGTCAAAGTCAACATGCAATAAATACGAAAGTGAAAGTCGGAAACTCGAGTTGTCACATACATAGTCTGTCTTTCAAGTGCTGAAATGCAGATTCCTGTGCATCACCCCAACGATAGGTGACACCCTTTTGAGTTAGTTAAGTGAGAGGTTGTGCAATCTTGGAGAAAGCTTGATGAACCTTCTGTAATAGCCCGCCAAACCCAAGAATTGGCGGATTTCTGTTGGTGTACGAGGTGCAGGCCAGTTCTTGATCGAGTCTACCTTGGTTGGATCAACATGAATCCCATCCTTGTTTACCACGTGGCCTAGAAAATGGACTTCGCGAAGCCAGAAGTCACATTTTGAAAATTTGGCGTACAACTGCTCCGTTCGAAGGAGTTCCAATATAAGTCTAAGGTGATGCTCGTGTTCCTCCTGACTCTTCGAATAGATCAGGATGTCGTCTATGAAAACTATGACAAACTTATCCAGGTAAGGCTTGCACACTCTATTCATAAGATCCATGAAGACCGCAGGTGCATTCGTCAATCCAAAAGGCATAACCAGGAACTCGTAATGCCCATACCGAGTCCTGAATGCTGTCTTAGAGATATCCTCGTCTCGGATTCTCAGTTGATGGTAGCCTGACCTCAGGTCAATCTTTGAGTAGAAACTCAACCCTTGCAACTGGTCGAATAAATCATCAATGCGTGGGAGAGGATAACGATTGTTCACGGTCACCTAGTTGAGTTCGTGGTAGTCAATACACATTCTAAAGGTACCGTCTTTCTTCTTCACAAATAACACTGGAGCTCCCCAGGGCGAAGAGCTAGGACGTATGAAACCCTTTTCCAAGAGTTCTTGTAATTGCGTAGAAAGTTCATCCAACTCTGATGGAGCTAAACGATATGGTGCGCGAGCTATGGGCGCTGCTCCAGGAGCTAGCTCGGTTTGAAATTCGACCTGGCGATGAGGCGGTAGACCAGGCAATTCCTCAGGGAACACTTGACGATAGTCACGTACAACTGCGATATCTTCTATCTTCTTCTCTTTCGTTGAGCTGTCAGTAACGAGGGCTAGAATAGTGGTGTGGCCCTTTCGTAAACACTTCTGGGCCTTAAGAAAAGAAATGATGCCCACAACAGCACCACTCTTGTCGCCATAAATCTCTAAAGGTTCTCCATTTGAACGAGGAGCGCAGACGATCTTCTCCTTGCAAAGGATCTCTGCTCGATGTTGAGATAACCAATCCATACCAATAACGACGTCAAAACTACACAAAACTATAGGAATGAGGTCGATAGAGAAGGTCTGACCAGCGAGTATGAGATCACAACCCTTAACTATATGTGTGGCCTCTAAACTTTTACCATTTGCTAACTCTACGACATGCTTGGTATTCAAAAGTGTTGGTGTGCGTTTAAGCATTTGACTAACTTTTAAGGACACGTAGCTAGTATCGGCACCCGAATCAAATAAAACAGTAACAAAGAAATCATCCAGAAGAAACTTACCCATCACCACGTTGGGATCGTTCCTCACGTCACCCTGACCCAGCACAAAAGCACGTCCCCTGACACCATTTCCATCATTGTTACCCCTGTTATTGTTCCCGTTCCCCTGATTATTGTTGTTGTTCTGATTCTGGTTCAACTGGGGGCAGTTCCTCTTGATGTGACCTTCAGCACCGCACTGATAGCATCCCCTGTTACCCTGCTGTTGCTGCGACTGATTCTGTGGAGCTAGTGGCTGTTGTTGACGGTTCTGATTTGTAGGCTGCGTGCCCCTACAATCCTTAGCTTCATGACCAAACTTGTTACACCTCAGAAAACGACCCTTATTGCACTGCCCACTATGATTCCTGTTACATCGGTTGCACTTGGGGTGGTTTCCCCTGTATCCACCCTGCCCTTGACTACCAGAAGATTGTTGGCCAGGACTCTGGTAGTCATCAGTCTTTCGCTGCTGAGATTGAGACTGAGCTGATGTTGAACCCTTGCTTGAGACTCCATCCCATTTGCGCTTGTTCTCACTGGGGGGCAACAGAAGTAGTAATTGTAGTACCAATACGCTTAGGCAGCTTGTTCTGCTCAACGGCCTGATCGGTGAGACGATGAGCCAAAGAATAACTTGCTGGATAGTAGCGAGGTTTGCTGTAGTCACATGACTCTGAATCTCTGGCACTAACCCTTTAAGGTACAGCTCGATACGCTTTATAGGAGGATCCACCATAGTAGGACACAAGATAGCCAGCTCGTTCGATCTCTTCGTGTACGCTTCAATTTTCGACCTCGTCATCTTTAAGTTGAAGAACTCTACTTCCAGCTTGTGGATGTCATCACGATTACAGTATTCCTCTTTGATCAATTCCTTGAAATCGTTCCATGGGGTGGCATTAGCAGCAACCAACCCCAGCATCAGAACCTGAGCGTTCCACCACGTGAGCGCTACACCTTCAAGAGTACCAGTAGCATACTTCACCCTACGTGCCTCAGGGCATTCAAACATCTCGAAGACAGACTCGAGCTTCCCAAACCAGTGAAGGAGGCCTACAGCTCCCTCTGTGCCATTGAAAGTAGTAGGTCGGCTGTCCATAAAAGTTTTGAAAGTACAAACAGGAGGCTGAGCATGTTGACCCGTCGTGTGTGTAAGAAGAGACAAGATTAAGCTCAAGTGTTGGTTTACGAGAGTAGGATCTAAAGATCCTAGAGTAAGTTGCTATGGCAGGTTATACCTCCTGCCTGAGCGGCTGCGAGTGCTGCAGTAACTTGTTCATTGATTAAAGCCGTCAGCTGGGCTTGAGTTAGGTTGACACGTCCACTCATGATCTTCATATCAAAGGAAACATGAGTGAGAAAAGGTGTCGCGAAAGTGCGATGACAGAAGAGAGTAATCATATATGTGTTTCAAACAATAGTTACTAAATTCATCTAAGCATATCATGAACAATGTACTATGTAACTAACAGGTAGGTAATATAAACATAAACCATATCACCTAGAATGTTGAGTCTTGCACGTGGAGCGAAGCGTCGTTGTGGATCGTTGAGCACTATTTAGGTTATAGTCTGGTTTTATCAAAAAGCTTTTTCCCCCTTTTTAAAACCAAGTTCACTATAACCAACCTGGCTCTGATACCAATCTGTCACACCCCCAAAATCCACATGCGGAGTATCACCGCTTGGAGGCGTGACTGACCAGGATCCAGCCACCAATTATATTGAACTATGCAATCAAGTAAATAAAACTAACCCAATATAATTGGTGTTTAAAAGAAACCAAACACGTTTACACAATCAGCGGAAGCATAGTAATGTTTAAATAACCAAAACATAATTTAAAGTTCAAATGTTAAGTACGGGACATAACAATCCATATCCCACAACGACCACCACCTCGCGCAAGCTCCATAAGCATCTAACGACCTGCAAGGCATGTAATAACAAGTCAACAACAAAGTTGAGCGAGTTCACAGTTGGTTGTTTAGTTGTACCAGTTTGTTTTGAAAACCACAAGTTGTTTCATAAACCACGAGTTAACCAGTTCCTTTATTTCCCAAACCATATCCATAATCAGTGGGGGGCTTCCCCATGTGAACCACTAGACCGTTACCATATCGACAACTGACGAACAATAGTTGTGCCCAACATCAATGTCTATCAACATTGACAGTTTGACCAGATCCATTAGTACACGCCCGTCCGAACGGCATGGTGTGAGGCTTGTCAACCCTAATAACGCTATTAACTAATGACCCGCTCGCCATTGGCCCGGCGGTTAAGTTGATATAAAATTGAGGGACTTCATGATAGACTTTTGTCTAGTAATTTAAGGTTGTTGTCCTACCCAAGGAGGACGAACGTACGTATTCTACCCAAGGAGATTACGTAGGATTAAGATTGGCATCCTACCCAAGGAGGATGGCCGTACATATCCTACCCAAGGAGGATATGTAGGTACCGTTTCAAATTCTTTAACCCATTCCCAACCACCGGGAATCCCATGCCTTAGAAAGTGTGTAAACTCACCTCAGTTTGCTTGGTAAGATTAATACTCGCTCACAAATAATTCAATCCAAGCCTATAGTGTTTATACATCCGTAATCAGTTGATAATCACATAGTTCAAGTAACAGTCATGATCATAACGTATATTCGAGCAACAACTAACACATAGCATTTAACAGTTATACAAGCTCATGCAACCCATGCTTTATATTTAACAACACATAACTAACATAGTTATCCCTTAACAGACTTAACTGAGTTTACTGTGCAGTTTACCCTCTAGACGAAACTCCCTGTTTCGCCATAACTCCCATTTGACGAAACCCTAAGGTTTCGTCATTATTACCCTTGGTGAAACCCCCAGGTTTTCGTCGTGGCCTATGTTGATGAAACCCCCTGGTTTTCGTTGACAATAGTGTTTCGTCAAGATCATAGGTTACGTCGTGTTAACAAATAATCACCCAGAAACCCTAACTGCCGTTAAAACAATTTGTTTGCAAACGTAACCCAATCATTCATCAAATCAAATCAACACATATGATAGTCATTACATGAACTCAAATTCGGCAATATAAACAGTTTAGCTTCATCGATCAATATCATCTAGTACATATCAATAATACAGTAGATTCAATCATCAACTTAAAACCCTAACTATACAAATCAATTTAATCAACAATCAAAATCACATCAATGCCGATCTGCATAAAAGAGCACTTCAACCATTGACTAATTTTTCCAATATATCCAAACCCTACACTTCACAGCCTATAAGCATGGTTTCTAGTACATCCCCCAATATACACAGTAGTTTGCAAACAATAGATATATAACAATCATCCAATGCATAACAATAATCTAAACACAAAGACGGTTCACTAACCGATTAAGATACGAGACAAGCAAAGATTCCGGGAGAGCTAGAGGTTGTCGTCGCACAGGAGAGGGAGAGAGAGACCTTAGGGTTTGGAGATTGATAACTGATAAGCTTTTACGTAACCCTAAGTCGTTATATATTCGTATATAAGAGTTGGGCCCTTACTGGGCTTCGTGATGAGTTGGGCTGACGAAACCCTATGTTTCGTCGTGATGGCCATGGCGAAACCTCAAGGTTTCGTCCCTTGAGTTTCGTCGAGCTTGAGGTGAAACCCAAATGTCATTAAGTTAGAGTTTTTAATCTCTTACACAGATCACAAGTTTATAGCATCAAACACATAACACAATAGTTACATAACGTCTCAACATATAACAAACGTGTAAAGTTACAAGGCAAACAATAACTAAACAATTAACGTGTAGAGGAAAGACCTTGAAAACTTGAGTTGTCACATCATCCCCAACTTGAAAGAAATTTCGTCCTGAAATTTAGAACGTAGTCACTGAGGAAGCTAGTTAAGTTGCGTGGTTTTCCTGGTTTTCCGGGGGTGTCACATGGAATGTGTAACTGCCAGCCTGAGGAGTAGCGCCTTAGGACGTGGCACGGAAATGTGACAAGATGGATCATGTTGGTGAAAGATGGTAGGCCTCCGTTTCGAGCAACGACATTAGAAGCAACAGTCACGATGACACAAGGAACTCGCAAATCATGACTTTCTGTATGGAAATGATGATGGCTTCAACAGGGAATGCTGATGTTAAGGCAAGACGCTAACAACCCAGGGAGCAATGACAGTTTTGGGGAATTCTAGTAGCAGTAGCAACACCACTGGATGTGGTACTCGTGCAGGGCATTTAGGATTGGCGTTGGCGACGCCAGGATTATAACAACATGGTGGCCTACACGTTCTTAGTAACTAATCGCTTCGTCACGGTTTTGCTTAACCCTGATGCTTCTTGAAACTGAACCTGCTGTGGAATCGGCTGATGGCAAGTCTACTGAAACCCCATATGATTGTTGGGATGTAAACTCAACCTTGTGGGACAAGTGTTCGACGTCGACCTTCCGTCTACTACCTTTAAGAGTTTTGATGCAGTAGTTAGGGTGGATTGGTTATTCAGATATCGCGTAGATATACCCTGTAAGACGGTAGTTTTGCGTATCCTTCTCCCTAGCGGAGGACCGTTGTCTGTTCTAAAGCGTCAGAGGGGTGCAAGGGTTAGCGCCATTCCAGCTATGAGGGCCCAGAAGTGTCTACGGAGGGATGACCCCGCTATGTTAGCAACCGTTTCTGATGATAAGGCTAAGGAAAATAGGATCAAGGATCCACCAATTGTTATGACTCTTCTCAGTGTGCTATTCGAGGAACTTTCAGGTTTACTACCACAACGGTTAGTCGGAGTCCCAGTTGATCTCACGCCAGAGGCAGCTCCGAATACTCGTACTCTTACCATTTTGCACCAGGAGGGTTGCAAGAACTATATAAACTACTACGAGAACTGTTGGACAGGAGTTTTGTCGGACCTAGTTTTCGCTTTGGGAAGCCCCAGTTATATCCGTGAGGATAAACCTTTTTTGTGTGTGTACTGATTATCGAGAACTCATCAAAGCAACAGTTGAGAACCGTTTGCTTCGACCATGTATTGACAACCTGTCGACTAGTTGCAAGGGACGAGCTTTCATTCGAGGATTGATTTAAGAGCGAACTATTATCAGATGGAAGTCCAAGGGGAGAATGTTCTTATAGCGGCTTAACAGATGCATTTCGGCCATACGACTTTATATTCCATGACCTTTGGGGTAATCATCACACCAGCAGCTTTATGGATCATGTGAACCGACCATGCTATTGGGGGACGTTTTGAATCTTTTCAAAGAGAAAAGAACATCATTGACAACTTTGTACCTTATTTGAGAGCTCCTGAGGGAGGAGCCACACCGTGCGAAGTCTTGATAAATGTAACTTCTCGATTCAAGAGGTACCCTTTTTGGGTCACATAATCAACGAAGTGGGAATGCACGTGAATCTTGCTAAGACCCGTTTTGGTTGGAAACTGATCGACACCAAAGAGCCCTTCAAGGATACAGCAACGTGAATCAACGAAGTGGGAATGCACGTGAATCCCGCTTGATATTATCGCAGATTAATCACAAGATCTTCGAAGGTCGCGTAGCTTAAATCTCTTTAGCACAGATGGGTGTTGTGTTCGTGAGAGACAGAACAGGAGGACGTCTTTTCAGCTTTCGAATCCCAACTCTGCAAAGCACTAAGCATCATCTTTTACCCGAGGGAGCGGGTGATTCAGTGGTATATCATTATGGTTCGAATCAGAGTCCCAGTTACACGTCGATGCAACACGAGAGAGTGATGACTTACGTAATGGAGTTACAAGGAGAAACTGCACAATACACAACCGGCGGTGGAAATCGTGGTCTTTGGATCTACTTGGAGGCATTACTTGGACGGTACCAAATGCTTTACTTAGACCGATCACAAGGGCCTCCTGTGTACCCTGGTTTCGAAAGAGCTAAATCAGTAAATGGCATCGTTGGATGGAACTTTTGGGAGAATTACGACTATGGAACTTGAACGTGTACGAGCCTTGCAACTCACTATCTACTCTAACCTACCTGATCAGACTCGCCTTATTCAAATTGAAGAACTGAAGGAAGAGAGTTCTCAAGATTGACCCATGCGGGGCATGGGGAAGCAACCTTTGGCAGGTTGGACGATATTTGCTACTTCATGGAACGAATATGGACCTCACTATACAGCAACCTTAGGGAACTGGTGGGGGCGAAGCACACGGGTCTCGATATCCTATTCATCTGAGTTTTGATAGGATGTATTAAAACCTGAAGACCATGTACGGATGACCGGGCCTGAAGGCCCACATAGCGACGCATGGGAACGATGATTGACTTATGGGAAAGTCAAGGTGGGATATTAGCAACCAGAAACATACATATGGAAATGAGAACAGACTGTCATGGATTTTATCACTGGTCTACTTACAACTCGAAACAGAAACATTATCACCTGGGTGATCGTTGATGGACTCACGTTACCAGCACACTTTCTTGCAATCAAGAAAACTAACGAGTCTTCACAGTTGCGAATGTTCCTCTAAGAGAGGCGGCTTTTAGGCACGAGGTGCCAGCTCCTGTTACATTTGATTTTGAGTTATACCTGATTTATGGCAGGCAATACACAACACCCTTGGCTCACGCCTAGACATGAGCATTACTTATCATCATAGGACGAACGGTTAGAGAAAATGAACCGTCCTGACACATGAAGACATGCTGCGAGCATGTGCGTGAATGACTTTAGCAAACATTTGGGAAGGACGCTTATCTTGGGGTGAGCTCTACTGCAGCCGTTACCGTATTAGTATGCGTACAACTCTGTTTGAGGCATTGCATGGATGACAATGCTAATCTCCTCGTGGACTGAGGTGGATGACAACCTAATCACGGGTCCAGGACTTGCACTCGAAACTCTTAGGAAGATTATTTAGATTGGAAATCATGTGGCGACAACGCGTGATCGCCAGGATACCTGATAACTTAGTAAACACCGGTAGTTCGCTGCAGGCAAATGTGTCATATCGAAAGTCTTACCCTGGGAGGGTGTGGTATGATATGGAAAACGTGGCAAGCTTAGTTTACGATACGTTGGGACATTTGGATTTCTGGAACGAATCAGTGACTTGGCTCACAAACTTGAGTTACTCGACGAATTGAGTAATGTTCACGATGTCATTCACGTCTCATACCTAAGGAAGTGTTTGTTGATGAAACACTTGCTACCCTTACTGGAGTCTAGGGTTAACGACAAGTTGCAGTTGTCAAGGGATCTATCGTAGGCATGGGTCAGGAAGTCAAGTTTCTTTGTCACAGTCGAGATTCCAAATGTGAGAATCGTTGGAACTCAAGGCGTGGACCGGAGTTCACGTGGGAGCGCGAGGATCAGATGAAACTCAAGTATCCTCAAATTTTTCTTGATGATCAATCTAATTCTGGTACTACGGGTGAATTTCGGGACGAAATTCCCTTTCAAGTTGGGGATGATGTAGCACCTGAGGAAAACCTACAGCAATCTTGATTTATCACTTCAATCCTCTGTGTTTACTTATCAAATTTCAGGATGAAATTTCTTTCAAGTTGGGGATGATGTGACAACCCGAACTTCCAAGGTCAGTGTCTTTTAGTCATGTGACTCTGTTTTCTTATTATTTCTCTTTCATATCCCTTGTGATGATGAAAATTGATAAACACTTGTGACTATAAGGTAATTGCTAAATGTATAACGTGTCTGAGCATGTGTATGTGTGTTTGACTGATTAACTAGAAGGAACCGTTAAATGTTTCTAGGTGTCATTTAGTTAGTTTAGGGAACTAACCTATTTGGGCCGTGAGCTAAACGATTGCTCATGTGGACCGCACCACAAACCCTTGTAGCCCAACATAAACTAACTAGATAAAATGGGCCCATTGTGATGACAATGACACCCTATATTGCGGCAACCCAATTAGAATGGGCTTAAGCCCATTATTTCGGCCAAAAAGGGTTAACCGCCCAAACCCTTATTATCTATGTATATGTATTATGTCTCCTGCTTAGCATAAAACTCAAATAAAACCCTACTTCTTCCAAGAGTGCGTGCGGCAGGAGATCTCCCCCCCCCCCCTTCATCGAAGCATTATTTGGTTAGTAGATTCATGTTTACATAAATTCTTAATTCACAATTATTAATCTTGTTCATGTGTGAGTTGAGTAACAAAAAGTGTATACGTATGCTAAATGATGTTTATGTTATGTGATTACCATGACTATGGGGAACCGTGATGGTTATTATTAATTAATATAGAATTGACTAGTTCATATTAATATGTGATGTATCAATTGGTATGTTAAGTGGAATTGAATGTTCGATGATTAAGATGATCTAGCGATAATTCCTTGTGAACTGTTGATGGTCATCGAGTAGTAACAGGTTGTGATCATGATTGTTAATGTTAAATGGCTAAGTCATAGGGTTACGATTTTGATCAGATTTATTGTTATTAATTTAGTGAATCAAATGACAAATCGGTTACTTAATTCTAGTAATATAACACTGTTTGATCGGAATTAGGTATAATATGCGAATGATGTCATTAATGGTAAATAGGATCCATGAAAACTAGAGAAGTAGATTGTTTTGATTTGTTGTGATATGTTACTGATTTCGAGTGAAGCTACAGATTATAGGAAAACATGATTTGAATGATTAATGTAAGGGACTCATGAGATGTAAGGTAAACAGTGAATAGATTGCATGTTTTAAAACATGAAGCACACCTTTGAATGAATGGTAGGTTGTATTGGGCCCATAACTCGGATGGGCCGAACTCCCTAGAAGCTGCACTACGTGACCAGGTCTCACACATAAATGTGGGTCGTACTTGTTGATGGGCTTGGGTTAATTGGGCCGCATAGCCTAGGGCACTTTAGCTGGGCTTAGTTACGCATTGGGCCAACCCTTTTCTTACATTGGGCCGGTCTATAGGATGCACATCAGAAGGGTTGCTTATGTGTTCATGTAATGTGTTGATTAATTGTGTGTCACTGATTTGTATGTTGCACACTTGCGGGTATCAACGAATTAATTGTTGCATGATTTATACATATGAATTAACGAGGTGGATTGGCTTATGAACTGATTGTATGCCAGGAGACTGTGTGATGATGTTGTCATGACTTGAACTATATGGGTGTTACTTATACATTAAATCATGTGGTATGTGACTAAGGAATATGTGAATTAATTGTATGTGAAATATCTAGTGTATGTGCATTCAAAACTGATTGTTTTCGGTAACCATGTTAGGGCGTTTGTGACCGACTGTTAAACAAGTAACTGGTCTTACCGAGCAAACCAAGGTGAGTTCACACTTTCTACAAGGCATGGGATTCCCGGTGGTTGGGAATGGGTAAAGGAATTAATCGGAAAGTGCGTGATCTCCTGGTTTAGAACACGTACTACATCCTCTTTATTGAAGGGTGATAACTTGTATTAAGGATTTAATCGGAACCAGCGCGATCTCCTGGTTTGGGGACACGTACCACATCCTCTTTATTGAAGGGTGATAACATTTATACTAGACCAAAAACTCTATCATGAAGTCACTCATTTTTATATCGACTTAATCGCCGGGCCAATGGCGAGCGGGTCATTAGTTAGATAGCGCTATTTAGGTTTGACAAGCCTCACACCGTGCCGCAGAGGGCGGGCGTGAACTAATGGATCTGGGCATGTCAATGATGATAGACATTGACGCTAGGGCACCAACTTACTTCAGTCAGTAGTCGATATGGTAATGGGTCTAGTGGTTAACATGGGGTAGCCCCCACTGATTATGTTCTAACCTCAAAATCATTCAAATTTAACGGTTAAAGTTAGAAATCTTACCTTTCCTGTCACACCCCGACCACATAAAACAACAAATCGTGGCAGAAAAGTCGGGGAGTGTCGTAACAGAATCAGTGTTTCACAACCATGGATTAAATAATTTCATTTTATTGAATCATTGAACTCGTTGTTCTATTACAAATCAGATAAATATAAATATTGTCTTTCAAATTTTAAGTCGCTAAGGCACGGGTCCATCCTATGTATATCCTGCATCAATAATCATCACATAGCAGCACCTGAAACATGTGTAAAAATAGGTACGTCAGCATAAAAATGCCTGTGAGATACATAGGTTTTTATTAAAACAGGATTCAAGACTTGTAAGTTTAAAAGAATGTTTAACAAATATTAGTCATGAATTTGAAAATATTTCTTTCATAAATCATATAACAAGTGATAAGAAATCAGAAGATATAAAAGAAAGATGCATAAATAAATAACTAAGTAAAAAAGAGTTTGTATAAAATATGTTGTTTGTAAAACAATGTTTTGTTAAAAAGGTTTGTAGTATATATAAAATTATACCTTGGTTTTAAGAAAGTCGAATAAGTAATATATTAAATTATATTTTAGTTTCAAAATAGTTAAACAGATAGTATATCAAATATACTTTAGTTGTCAAAATAATAGTTTTCAGTAGTATATTATAAGTATACTTTGGTTTTATAAATAACATATTAAACTATGCTTTGGTTTTGTAAATAACATATTAACTATGTTTTTGTAATTAACAAAATATATGTTGGTTTTGTACATAGTATATCCAAATATACCTTGGTAAACAATATCACATATGAGAGCATATCAAAATATACAAAAAAATGTGATTTAGAATTCATTCAAACCTTAGTGTATCAAACTACACCTTAGAGACTATAGAAATACCACGAAGGCAATCTCTATTTGGATAAAAATTGGTTTCTGACATTCCATACAACAGGAATGGGGTGTCTAATCCTATAGCGCTATATCATACTACCAATCGGTCTGGTGAATGTATAAAATAAGTACAATCCAACAATTAATTTTATAATCTTTGAAAAAATAGTATTTAAACCATAGATAATCATACAATTTGTCAAAAGATATGTACTAGCATGTATAATTAATTTATACTTTGAAATCATGAACATAACAAACAGGTACACATGTTTCACCCCAAAACATTGAAAACAGTAAAAGAGGGGACTATGTACTCACTTGAGGATGCTTAGAAGTCTTAAATAACAACCAAGCAAAGCTAGAGGGATCACGGAATCAAACGGCACCTAATGTAGGTAACTAAGTAAATAAACCGGACCTAAATCAGAAAATCGGATAGAATGAGGTTTCGTAAACCAAATGAGTATAGGAACTCATGTAATATGGTTAAACAAAGCCTACATCCTAAAATGGAACCTATCCTAAGTGCTTATGACCCATTACGACCCGTTTAGGTAGCTTACACTACATTAACGCGTCGTTCGCGTAAACGCGTTCGGACCGCCTAACTAGTCCTATGATAAGATGTTAAAATTTAGGTTACATATGCTTAAAATGAATTTATGCGTAAAAAGGGCATTTTGGTCATTTACCTAAGGCATATAAACTACCTATCAAACAACTACTTAAACGAAGTGACCATAAGGTATTACCTCGGAAGGTTATTCACTATACAACTATGGTCACAAAAATATGTTTGGTCGGATCCTAATGATCTACCAAACGGGTCTAGTTCGAAAGTCTAAGCAGTTGTTTAGACCGCTTGACTTATGACTCTATACAAGCACTAAACTAAAAGTGACGAGTTAAACATGTTTAACGAAGTTTGAAAACAAGTTTGATATCAAAACAAAGGGTTTTGATACCCAAGAATAGTTTGGTTGCAAAATACGCATAAACACGCATTTTGACCGAAACTATGACTCGTCACTATGCCTAATTAACGTGGTAATCAGTAGGCATAGTCACAAGAGACTATAACCATCGTGATTACGCTCACGTTACGAAGTCCAAATGGACTTCGTGTTGACCATTGACTGGTCAAAGCAGAAAGTCAAACACGGTTTGACTTTCGTGCTAAAAATGCATAAAAGCACGAAAGAATACTTACAAAGGGTCCAAGCAATGGAGTTTTGATCTAAAATTACTCAGGTATGAGGTTTTGAACCCCAACTTAGAGTGAATTCAGATCAAAGTTTGAGGAACAAATGAATTTGGAAGTGGGTATTTATAGAAAACCAAGAACCGTTAGGATCGTTCCTCGTAAACCGTGCTTCGATCTTGGCCCTCCACTTGGGCACATGGTTTTCAAAACCATGGGAATGCTAAAAACCATCAAAAACAAGCAAATGGTATTGAGAAAATTGCATTTAAACCCCTGGAAATTGACCAGAATGCCAAAAACAGAATCTGATCTGGGTTTGTCCTCGCGGCCCGTGTAGCCAGACCCTAAGGTCTACGCGGCCCGCCTAAACACTTTCAGAAACTAACAACTTTGGCCCCTACAATGCGTAAAACTTGTTTTTTCGCTCGTTTAAGCCCCATTAACCCCAATTCAAGGCTCTAATATGAAGTTAAAGTATAGGGAACTTAAAATACGCTCAAAAATATCTCAGATGTCGGTTCGTTTGGTGGTACCGTTGCGTTGTTCGGTTAATTACGACGAAACATGAACAGACGCGAAAAACGATCCAAATTACGCGAAGAATGGAATTTTATCATGCCAACCACTAAAATAACATATTTTAATGATTACATAAACTTTTGGATGTCCGGATATATTCAGAACGTAAGATATGCGCGAAAATGCAAACTTATGCACTTTTTGACGCTTTTAGTCCATGAATGACCAAAAAGTTTATTTTAGCATACCGAACACCTCAAAGACTATTTCTAAGCTATGTAAAGGATATTTAGGGAATGTTTAACTTATGATCATCTTCTGGAATGTTCGTTACAGTACGAATCGGCATACTTTCGCAGTTTGTCGAAATTAATCCATGTAAGCGAATATACTTGATTTCGACACACCAAACCACACAAAACTTATTTCTAATTTATGTAAAGGATATTTAAGGTATGTTAAGCCTATGTCACTATTCTGGAGTGTTTGTTGTGTTAAACTGATTACGTTTTCGCATCAGTTCGCGTATAACTTTTCAGAAAGCGATTTAGAGCTCGAAATCGAACAAGAATTGATATGTGCAAACGATACACATATTTATACAAATCCCAAGTATGAAATACAATATTTTATTGGTTTGGTATTTGTATGATGGTCGAAGTGACACAGGTGTCACATTTCCTATAGTGAAGGTTGAGTATACCAACAATCCTATGATTCTTGGAAAGCAAGAGATTGAAAATCACAAGAATAGTTTGAGAGAGTTTGACAGTGGGTCAGAGGGTCGTTCGATCGAAAAGGTTTGACTGAAGACCTTGACCCCCTTTTATAGACATGACCACCTCTCGGATGGCCATCCAATCGGATTGCCATCCGATCGGATTGTCATCCGATCCAAACTCGAACATTTTCAATTTCTAATTTTTACATTTTATCTGGTTTGGTCAGTTTTAGAAATCCACTCAAGTATCTAGGTCCAAATTAATGACCCTAGGTACTCAATTTGCCTACCAAGTCCAAGTTAATGACCTTGGTTGACCCGAAACGAAACAACTGACATTCGTTCAAACTTTTTAGCTCATTTTCTGAAAACTGTACAAGTATCAAGTTAATGAACTTGTTTTGACTTTTGAAAATTCTCGATCTTTCAAGATTGGCTCTGTCACACCCCCAAAATCCACTCTCGGAGTACTACCGCTTGGAGGCGTGACATGACCAGGATCAAGCCACCAATCATATTGAACATAAGTATAAAGTAAAAGTCATTCATCAATACGATAGGTGTTTACAAAACCAAATATAAACAAGTGTGTAGCGGAAGCATTACTGTAAAACCCATCATAAGTTTAAGTACAAAAAGTTATAATGTTTGACAACACATTCACGATCCATGTCCACAACGACTGTGCCTCCCGTGCAAGCTCCAAAAGTACCTATGGTCCTGCAAGGCATGTAACAGAGAGTCAACAACTAGTTGAGCGAGTTCACAGTTGGTTATTTAGTTATAATGTTCATTTCGTAAATCGTATGTTCGATTAGTAATCATGTATCGTATGTAATAGCATCGCGGCCCTCAAGGCATGTTTGCGAAGTTTAGTGGGGGTTTCCCATGTTTTATAGACTAGTTATATTTGTATCGCGGCCCTCCAGGCATGTTTGCGAAGATTAAAGTATAGTTCGCGGCCATTCCAGGCATGTTTGCGAAGATCGTTCTAGTATAGTTCGCGGCCATTCCAGGCATGTTTGCGAAGATCGTTCTAGTATAGTTCGCGGCCATTCCAGGCATGTTTGCGAAGATCGTTCTAGTATAGTTCGCGGCCATTCCAGGCATGTTTGCGAAGATCGTTCTAGTATAGTTCGCGGCCATTCCAGGCATGTTTGCGAAGATCGTTCTAGTATAGTTCGCGGCCATTCCAGGCATGTTTGCGAAGATCGTTCTAGTATAGTTCGCGGCCATTCCAGGCATGTTTGCGAAGATCGTTCTAGTATAGTTCGCGGCCATTCCAGGCATGTTTGCGAAGAGAAGTATGTGTATCACTAGTTTAGTAGTATGTATATATACCATTGACCTTCCACCCCCGAGGCCTATGGTATGTAATTCCGATAATTATTCAACATAAAAAAAAATCAATCAACCCATTCCCAACCCCGGGAATCCCATGCCTTGGTAGAAGTGTGAACTCACCTTGTTTCGCTCGGTATGCTAAGTATGTGCTCACGGTTAATCAATCACGTCCTAAGGTATGCACGTATACATAATCAGTTTGTATTAAAGTTGTTTGTGCGTAAACATAATCATCATGAACATCGCATCAATCACAATACACGTATTTGCAATCATACAAGTAATACTTTATACATAACAGCAGTTAACTAACCCAGCTAACACTTAACAGAATTAACTTAAGTTAGTGCGCAGATTAACTGTTCGGCGAAATACACATATTGGCGAAACACATATATTGGCGAAACACACATTCGACGAAACACGTTCTGTTTCGTCGGGGTCTCATTTGACGAAACAGAATTCAATTTCGTCGATTACTCTTGGCGAAACACTTTCTGTTTCGCCGAGGGTTCTGTTTCGTCGGATGTCAATTTCGCAGACATCAGTAACAGCAGATACGGATAACACAGAAAACCCCAAATCGCCGATACAACAGTTTTACAGAAAACGTTCAATCCTCGCTCAATATAATGAGTCTTATGTTACTAACCATTAATCTATGCATCTCAACCGAAGCATCAATGAAACAGGGATCATATCATCATCATCATCAATAAAATCATGTAATCATCACAAAACAACACTCATAAAATCCATACTCTATGCATACCCGCTATCATGCACAATCATTGAGAGGTTCATGAAACCCTAAGTATTCATCATACACGTATACTCCTATAATCCAGAAATCAAGCATATACACAACATGTATAAAGAAAACAAAGAACAAAGAAACCGATTAGACGAGCACGCACTAACCGAGATATCCGGGATGAACAAGGGAGGATTCGAGAGAGAAAGATGATGGTTGAGGATGGTTATCGCCTTCACAGAGTGGAGAGTTCTAGGGTTTCTATTTTTGTTAAAAGTGTGAAACAGGGAGTCGGTTCACGTTAATATGAACGAATTACCGTTCTGGGCCCTTAATGGGCTTGGCGAAACTGGGCTTGGCGAAACTGTGACAACCCGCACAAAACCAGGTATCCGTACAACTTAATTAATGATTGATTACTGCTTAATTACTGTGCCTGATTGAAACTAGCTGATAAACTGCTACCTGCATACTAATACATGCACTTACTTGCATCATACTTGCTTGCTGTCACTACATTATTTACATACTGAACCCTAGTGACAAACTTGATGCACAAAAAGCACAGTAGCACTAAACGGATGCACAGTGAACATGCTGACATAACCAGCATCAGGCAAATACTGCCTCAAGGCCTGTTAAGAGCCTCATATATTTTGACTACACTGGTAGTGAGTGTAGGATATAAGGGTTGTGATACCGCGTCTCTAGGGATAAGATACACTGATTCGGATGTGCCAAAAACGTACTTTAAGTACCAAACACAGCACTTTAACAATTTAACCGGCTTCTAGCTGACTAGTAAAGTGCCAGAAATGAGAAAATATTACTAGACACTTTCTAAAGTGTCGGGAAAACAAAATGTGTCACTAAAAATGTAATAACGACACTTTAAAGTCTTTTGTAACACTTTAACGGATTACTATCCAACCGAACACCCGGACTTTACCCGGAACATGAAAACTATACTATTTTTATTATTACTCTTTTTCTGAGCCAGTTAGGGTCCCTGGTTACCCTAACACCAGTCATAACACACTATTTATTACTAACTAAGTTAACATCTAACCTAACTTAGTTAACCTTAACTAAACTCCTAATTACCTACTTGAAATCGGACCAAGGGCCCCCACTCCCCAACCGATCGGTCACCTAGGGAGCACAAAATGGTACTTGAAATCTTGCCAAGATCTTGCCATGTTTAATATCCACCCTACACATGAACCATTGGACACTAACACTAAGTTTGCCTATATAAACCCTCACTAACCTCTAGAGATCTTTATCACTAATCCACACCACAACTTTCACTCTCTTTCTCTCTTGTGGCTCTCGGCCGAACCCCAACCCACACACCACCACAATTTCGGTTCTTGCTTCCATCATTCCAAGACCATTCAAACATCACAAGACACGTATAAGGAGCTTTGGTGCAAGCGGAACGCGAAGGACCACTCTCGTTGGCTTTTATCCACGCGTTTTTCGTCACAACTCTTCCCTAGCCTTGAGCTAGAGGTATAACCTTTAAAACTCGTTTTTACACATATCTAAAGTGGTTAAAAGAACTTTCGTCGGTTAAATATCGTTAACATGCGTTTTGAATCCTTAAAGTCTAGTAAAATCACAAAAATGGTGGTTAATAGCACATAACTTGTGTAAAAGTCGTAGGACTTGAAATTTGTGCTTATTGTGACCCGATCTATAATGTGGTAGCTCAAAACTTCGTTTAACCCGACTTTGAAAAATCACGTATCATCACATAAGCTTGTTTTTGATAGATACAAGGGTTAAAGATGAAACACTACCACATTTTAGAGACATGAACTTGTAAAGAAATATTTTACTTGTGTAAAAGTGGTTTAACCGGTAAAATGGTGTTTAAAACTAGCGGATCTACGTATCCGCAAGTGGTATCTTCAAAGGACCACACTTTAAAGAAATCATGTTTTAAAGAAACGGATCTTACAATGTTAAAAATGATATTTAGAACACACGAGTGTGTAAACACTTGTGTAACGCACATTTCGACAAAATGACTATTTTTGGGAAAAATAATTAGAAGTTGTAAAGTCGGACTTCTCTAAAAACGAGGTTTTTACAAGATTGAAAGTACTTTATATAAAGATCTACGTATATAAATGGGATTTATAATATAGATTCGGAAAAACTACAAGTTCATGCGATTATGCAACTTTACATATTTATTGACTAGTTTGATGTGTCGGAAATTGTTTGATTGAAATAAAGAAGATTGTTGAATTGATTGTTAAAAGAAAATGATACGCTTGAAAGCGTGGCCACCTCCAGTTACAGAGGAAACTCTGGCGAAATTTTCTAAAAACCTAACACTTAGACTTTTTACACAACAAGTGTTACAACTATTTTTGGACATACTTTTGAAACATAAAATTTCGCCAGTACTATATTTTACTAAATATTCGGAGGTGGGATTTTCACAAAATATTAACGTGATAAATATATATTTTCACACACTGTTTAT